>VWZK01016812.1:0-113761 GCA_013396935.1 Baryphthengus martii | reverse complement strand
TTAAAAAAAAAAAAAAAAAAAAAGCTTAATTGGGAAATAAATGTGTCCCTACTAACAAGTTCAGCCAAAGTGAAGCTCCTTAGATGAAACACTGCTTGAAGGTGTACACAGTGCAGGAAAGATTTAACATGTGCTGTGACCCTGTGAGAGTGGAACTGTGAATGCCGAGAAATCAATACGAAATATGTAAGTGTTTATAATGGTGAAGTCAAGAAAGAATGGAAAGTGTTTGACTGCAGCATGGGCAAATGGAGCACGGACTATGATGTATTCAGACAGGGGATTTAGACCCAAGTTACTAAGATGGGGAAAAGTAACATTTCTAAGACAAAAAGTTTCCAAGAGATGAAAATTCGTTCACTGAAAGTAGCATGTATATTGTAGCAAATTATGACTGAGAGGGGAGCCTTTGTCAGTTCTTCAGCAGAGAATGGAGCCTTCTATTCGGTGCTTGGCCAAAAGAAATGTAAGGTTGAGGGAAATAGGTCTTCGTTGATTTCAAGTTCAGGGCGCTTTGAGGCAATATTAACCTAGATTTTTTTTTTTTCCCATACTGCTTAAGCACCCCTTAAAACAGCTCAAATGTCTTGTATTGATTTCTTCTGTTTCCTGTAAGCAAACTTTTGGAGGAAGCGTGCCAGACTGTAGCCGGTTAGAGGGAATCTTCTTACCTCACCTTTCTGTTTTTTTGGGGTTTTTTTTGATGTTTTTTTCTCAGCATTCTTTTGAGCACAGGACATTTTATTCTTTCCATTTTACAAAGAGAAGCTAGGGCACAGGGAGATTAAAGGCCAGATTGTTCAAAAGTATTTAGGCACCGAAAGATTCAGATGGGCATTGAACATTATTTTCAGAAGAAATGCAATATGCTGTTCCTAGAAATGAATTATCCAAGGTCAGATTTTAAATTCTCTTGCAAAAATGGTATCCAAATCTTCCAAATCCAGGCAGATGCTGAAGCCAACCTGTACACTGTGTTCTTACCAAGTTTCTTGGGGCCCAGAGACAGGGTTGTAGTTTCTGTTGTTCTTTTTTTAATGCTTTTTCATTAAGTGTCAGCAATAGCAATCTTTCCACCTGATGCCTTCTTTTATAACTCTCCTTCAACCTTTTCCTCTTTTGTCTCTTTGCTACTAGATCTGACTTTTCCTGTACTGTCTTCAGAAGAGACCAACTCAGAGTTTTAGAGCTATTGGGGCTGTGGGTCAATACATGGTCTTGTGATACTGAAGGAACACGTGGGGTTTAAACAAAACTTCATCAAGTCAGCTACAACAGATACGATTTGTACCTTAAGAAAAGCATCATAGTATCAGATTTTGAGTTCATAAATTTCTTGGTATATTTCTGAAAACAGGATGCGGCAAAAGACATTCTTACTGTCTGTGGCAACGTGGGCCACCCTGAGATTTTAATGTCTCTGGTTCTGTTTCTAAAAAAAAATAAATCTTAATTCCTGTATTCTTGCTATGAAAAAGCTTATCTTGTGTGTGAAATTTGCTAGTGAATGAGAGCTGGTTCCCAGCTGATGAGCACAACAATAAAACAGTAATTTAACTGATGTTGTCTGCTAAACTTAAATAAGCTTGCAATATATTTCTGAGGAAGTTAAGCTGTGTTAGGAGGAATATTGTGGAAAAGCCACTAAAATTCCTTCATTGCCATTTCATAGAATCACAGGCTGGCTGAGGTTAGAAGGGACCTCTGGGATTCATCTCATCCAGCCTCTGCTCAAAGCAGAGTCACCTGCAGCATATTGCTCAGAGCTGTGTCTGGGCAGGATTTCAGTAGCTCTAGGGTGGGATAGTCCACAGCCTCTATGGGCAGATTGTGCCAGCATTTGATCACCCTTACAGTAAAAGTGTATTTCCTTCTCTTTTAATCAAATTTCCTATATTTTAATTTGTTCCCCTGGCCCCTTGTCCTGTCAGTGGGCACCATGAGGCTCCATCTTCTTTACTTCCTCCCCATCAGGTGTTTATACATGTTGATAAGATCCCTCTGAGCCTTTTCTTCTCTGGGCTGAACAGTCCCAGCTCTCAGTCTCTCTTCATGTGAGGGATGCTCCACTCCATCTTCTTAATGGCCACTCACTGGACTTTCTCCAGTATGTCCATATCTCTCTCATACTGGGGAGTCCAAAACAAGATGCAGCAATCCAGAAAGATTTGAAGATTTTAAAGGGATAACTTTTTTCTATGCTGTGGTATTCTGGGTATTTTTCACTACAGAGTTGCCTCCTGGTTGAACTAGGACTTGAGTGGCTTCTCCGGAGCTGCAGTGCAATTAGAGGTTTCATCAGAGCAGTGGTCTGGAAGTCTTATTGGGGAAAACCAGTCTTCAGTGTTCTTTTTCAAGCATTCAAGTGAAAAAAAAAACCATAGAAGGAAATCCAGGACTGTAAGACGTGTGTGCTAGGAAGTTTGATTTGCTACTAGTGAATACCGCAGTTGGAGACTGTAGGGCTTTTGAAATACCATTAGGGTATTTCAAAGATACAAAGATGTGTCCCTGCCTACATTAATTTATGTAAACATGATCTTTGTAGAGTCTTTGTGAATTGAAACACGGTGTCACACCATTTTTCTGCTGAAAGAATGGATTTTTCATTTCCATTTTTTTAGCTTCTGTGCTCTGAACCCTCTTTCCTACTATACCCAAAGACGTATTTAGCAGATGAGCAAGCTTAGGAGTTAACTTGCATAGAGGACATGTTAATTCATTTCAAAGCCAGTAAACTCAAATCTGTAATTGTTACCTGGCGAAGGAAAAAGGAAACAATGACCATCTGCTAGGAAGAAAAGAGGAAGGATTTGTATGAGGGAAGATGAAAGTGAATTAAAGATTAAGGTGAATTAGTGCAAAAATAAGAAGAGGAAAAGATAAAGGGGAAATGAGGAGAAGGCAGCATAAGAAATAAGTGTTTATTTGTGTTGTAGTTTAATTTAGATGTCTCTCCAAATTCACTATTTCTTTGTGATACTATGTATATATGTAGTGACAGGCCTTGTTTAGAATGCTTTCCAATTTAAAAAAAAATAATAAATATTGATTCTGTTGTATTTTGTGTATGTTCTCTTCTGTATTCTACAGGTGGGTAGTACAGTGACTTCCCACAGGAGACCGCTCACAGAGCTAGAGACTGGAATGTCTCCTCCCCGCCCCCTTCTCCTACTGTCCTACTTACTGGAGATTTATTTTTTTTTCCCGAAAAGCTCTGACAGGCAGTTTTTATTGTAAGCCGTATGGACTGAGATATAAGATCTCAATTATTCTCTACCGCTGAGATCTAGAAATGTGAACGGACCAAACCTGAACTCAACAAGAGGCACTTGAGCAGCCACTTTGATTTTCTTGCTGGTGTTGATTGACTGACAGCCTTCCATCTCACAGATCTAGCAAAGCAGTGACTCTCCCAAGGGATTTACGCTGGGTGGGTGCTTGGAGGGGCTGGCGCAGGAGGAACATCCCAGGCCAAGCCAGTGGTGTTCCTTTCAACCTGAAGATCAACTGCAGTCCTGATGCGCGAGTCCAATGCCACCAGCTGCTCATCTGTATCATCACATCAGTTTCTGAGTTTATGTTTGGATGTTCCTCATCCACTAGTCAGCCCAGACCGTTATAGCTCAGCCTACATCCCAGTGTACATTGATGGTTTCTTTAGGGACAGATTAGTTAGTAATGACGTGAAATTACCATGATGTTATAAAACCTGATTTGTATGTATTTATTTACCTTGCCACCACATCTATAATCTAATTCTGCATCTGCTTTTCTTTCCTCCTTTATCACCATCTAATGTAAATATTGATTTAGTACTACCAAGCTGCAGGTGTGGAAGTTGGCCCTTTTCTTCTAAGGTGAACCAGAGTGTGCTGACCATTTGCTTCCCAGTCATTACACAGTCAGCAGGAGAGTTCAGGAATTTGCAAAAGCTGTCATTGTCCTAGATGAAAAAATGTACATTGAAATTCTTCAGATACTTTTACAGCTATTAGCCATTTAAAACTGTTTAATGTAAGTGGCTTATTTCAGAGAGCAAGAAAAGCAGATTCTGGTAATTTTGCCCTTGATATCTTTTCTATCTGTGTCGCACTTTAGTCAAAATTTACATAATAATGGCTAGGAAAGTGTTGTGGCACACCAACCGGTGCATATTAGTTCTTAGTTGCTTTCCCAAAAGGCTCAAAAATGCAGCAGATTTAATCTAGGTCAAAAAAAAAAAAAAAAAAGGAAAAAAAGAAAAAAGGAAAAAAAAAAACCCAAACCACTTCCATTTTGTAGGCAGAGGACATTTATAGAGAGCATTTGTATTCACAAGGGTACGGGAATGACAGAGTACGACTCCTCCAAAAGAGCTCCCCGGTGCAGCTGAAGGCTGACAGCAAACTAGGACTTGTGGCCAATTAAGAGAAAGGCCGTCATAACTTGCAAGGCATGGAGAGAAAAAATTGAGCTCCATGGGATCGTTTTTCACTGGCCATTTACAGGGCTGTTACCGACCTGGAGCATTTGCGCTTTAATGCGACAGGGGCGGTTCGGGGCACGCCAGGGCTGGTGCATTGCCACCCTGGATGTTAGAACCGGGAGGAAAAATAGAGCCCGGGGTGGAATTTGGCACGTCCTGGTTGTGAATCCTTCTTGCAGATGAGCCCCTGCCTATGTTCAACTAATGTATTAATATTAGAAGTGGCATCGCTATAATATGTGCTGTCATTAGAGTGGCGATGCGGTTTCCTGGCTGGTGACAGGATTGGTAATACGGTTTCCGTCAGGGTGCCAATTATATCAAACTATTAGCAAACCTGAGCTAATTGGGAGGCGGCATCGTTAGAGGTTGATTTCTGCAGTATATGGCGATTCTATCAGGGGTTGCTTCCGTAGTGAATCATTGCCATCGTACTCTCGAGTGACTTCATATACAAAAGAGCAAGAGGATGGGGCAGGTAGGAATCAACTTACATCCCTGCCTGAGCCACCCTCCTTTTCTTTCAGAAATAGTTGGATTTTTATTTCTGGAAATGTTGTGGGTTTTTCTTTCCTTTGTCAGCAATGCCTGTATTTGCTATTCAGGCTGTTCATGTTTTTCTCTGGTTTTGTATAGAGTCACCCAACAGAAATCTCCCCTAATACTGGTGTCTTCCATGCAGATTAGCTGATTGCACTAAAATCTGTAATACAGAAGAAATGCCAGACAAGGCTCCCGTTGCACTGCACCAAATTTAATGAATGTGAAAAAGCTTGTTGCCCAACCATACACCTGAACTCTTGTAGCAATAGGTCTTTTCAGTGGCTTTAGTGGAAGAGAATTTTTAATGTCTTCATCTCCTTCTAGAAAAGGACAGTGTAGGTCATGGTGGGTTGGGTTGCAAATCACACTGCTCAGGCAGCTGTTTGCGAGTTACTGAACACGTATTTCAGCGATCGGTTGAACAGCTGGAATGCAAGAGACCCTTTTAAAAGGCAGCCATGTTAAATCACAGTGTAATATTTAAATTTTGGTAGTAGAAGAGTGAAAGTGGAAATCAGGAGAGGAACATTTGGAGAGAAGAAAAAAAATCGGGAAAAAAAAAATCCTCCTTAACTTAAACTAGCTTGAACTGTGCTGGGTTGACAAGAAGCTACTATCCCCATTGAGATTCCGAGCTTGTATGAAACCAGCACCTGTTCTGCTTGCAAATGAACACACAAAAGTGAGCTTCATTCACAGAAAGAAAGAAACATAGCAGGACTTCACTCATTTAGCCTTCCAGGGCCTTCAGTCCCTTGATCTGTCAGCCCCTTGGAATTCAAACGCAGCCTTTAAAGGAATTTTCAATTCACAACATGATGACTTTGTTGATGTCCTGAATGCGAATGTATTTTGAATTGAATTTGTCTGCCAGGATTCCATTACTTGCTAAAAGAATACAGAGTTCAATCATCAGATAATCATTATAGCTGTTTTGAAGTGTTTATTTTATTAGTCTAGAAGGTAAAGCAAATTTCATACTTTTAAGTTGTTGCAGGCTTTGCAGGCGCACTGATAAGCTCTTGTATTTCTATACCCTATGGTTAGGGTTCAGATACTGGCAGCAGGTGATAATATGTACAACGCAGGAGAGATCCGAACTGACAAATTTTGATGGTTGAAAACTATAGAAACTCATAAATCAAACCAATGAATATAAGGTGGGTTTGTTGTTTTTTTTTTCCTCCTGTATCTTCTCTTTAAATTCCCTAAAGTTAAATTTTCAGGCCTGGGAAATTGCAGCACATTTTTTATTCCAGCAAATCAAAACCTCAGAGCATCTCGTAGAACAATGTTTTAATTCCTGTCCACGTCCAAGAGTTATTTTCTTATATTGATGCACATGTGTAATTCCTGGTGACTTTAACCTGGGAACCGTATATTCAGTGTAGGGAGCTGTAAGAGCCTTTTTCTCACCTGAAGCAAGATGGAGGTTGCCATTTTCATTCAAGCATGAAATCCTGGCTGAGAGATTAAACCTCTTACATAGATCCCAGTGCTGTTAAATGCCAGCAAGGACCATGTAAGCCACATCTCTGAGTGAAGGAGCGCTTCCTTTTGGTAGTTGTTCAAAATGAAGAGTGTAAACAGCTCTCATGGAGTAATTAGTCTGTGGTTGAATTGGGAGAAAGCGATAAAAATAATGACATGACAGCTCTTAACGATGTCATGTGGCTGTATCTTACTGCCTAACAAAGCCGTGTCTCCTCGGATAGGTGGATGGGGGCAAGGAATTCACAGGTGGCTAATCTGGGTCATAGAGCAGAAGTCGCACAGGAGGAGAAGTCTCGTTGCAGGAGGTCACTAACAGCTCTTTGAAAAAATCATCTTGTTCAGAGAAGGAATGGCATTATTTGAAGTTTCACGGGGAAAACTCTGCAATTTGTTGTAATTCCACAATGCGTGCAAATGTCCTTCAGAAACCTGGGTTCACTGCCAGCAGAAGTTCGTGGGCACAGTGGTGTGAGAGTCCTCGCCGTTTACTCTTTTTTTTTTTGCCCATCTCCAACTTCTAAACGCTTGCTGTAGTGAAGCTGTGACTGCGTGATCCCCACATACTCCGTTGCTGCCATCTTTGACAGTGACTCAAGCAAAGCTGTTTCTAGCCATACGAAAGGCTGTTTGCCCCTGTCGGTGTCTTGCTAAACAGGTTTCTGTGGAAATTAAATAAATAAAATCTCCACCACTGGTGCTAATTGGTGCCTTTGGCAGCCTGAGCAGGGGCTCGTGAATTGAATGTGTCATGGAGAATTGAATGTGTCAACCCTCTCCCAATGGCTGGGACCTTGAGGTCTTTTTCTGGCACTAAATTTCCTTTAAAATAAAGAAAAAAGAGAGGAAAAAAAAAAGAGAGAGAAAACAAGCTGAAATAAGAGATCTTTTCCCTTTTTTTTAATGAGGTGTTGAAGTTGGGCATTGTAGTGTACGCACCGCAGCATTTCCTTGTCAGATGCTTTGAGAAGTAGGGCTGGTTTCTGCCTTTGTTTCTCACGCATCCCATTTGTTGCTGTTTGACGCTGTGCAACACGGGATGGCAGGTTTTATTCAGTCTGTTCAAGCATCTGGCAGGATAGCCATGAAGCTGTTGCCGATGTCCTTAAGGGACTGGAGGGATCCGTATGATTCATTCAGTACTTTTTCTAGGTTCAAAGAAGAAACGTCTTACGCTGTAGTAAATACAGTTCCAAGTAGAGCACAACCAGCTTACCAACAATCGCGCAGGAGATTTGCTGCTTTGGAGGCACTGACGGGCAGCACAAGCTCCTGTTCCTTTGGTCGAGAAGATACGAACTCACATGGAGTTAAACTGGGCCATATTTCAGGCTGTTGAGGAATGTCAGAACCATGTCCACAAATCAATTCACCTTTTAAGTTGTCCTGACTAGTAGAGGAGAAGGTTGTCACTGACCGACTTTGAGTTATTTGGATGTCAGAATAGTTTAGTTGTGGTTCAAGCTGCTGTCAGATTTGTTGGTGATGAAGACAAGATTATGTGTGCAGGGGGTTGGAGAGAGAAGGTTTGAGAAGATTTTTTTCTTTTCTCTTAGTAAGAAATGTTCTTTTTCTTTTCCAACGGTGTCACTGATTTGTCTTTGGCAATACTGTATTTTGTTAGGGAAAAATGGAGAAGGAAAGCCATTTCATTGTTGTCTTTCAGCAGAGGCCAGCTACCAGTCCTACAGCACAGATTAACCCGCTCCTCTTACACAGGGGATCTTCCCTTCCAATATTTCTGCAGAAAGAACTGAATTTGGTGCTTTCTCCTCTGGAATGTAATACTGAGCCAAAGGGGTTTTACACTGGAGGCATCTTCAGAGCCAGCCTATTGGAGCTGCAACAGTTTGGCAAACTTGGCAGCGAGCACCTCTACAAAGTCTGCAGGCTGAGCCACAGCGTTTCCTTCAGGACCGTGTGCACTTTGGCCTTTTCTGTTCTTCTGCATTTTCTTTTTTTTTTTTTTTTCTAGTCCAGCCCTGACCTCTTCAGCAGATAGCTTCAGTATCAGGTGTCCACCACTGGTGCTCATGCTCTCCTTGCACCACAGCCAACCATCTCTTTCACTGTTGCATTTTTTTTAAAAGATACGAGCGAAATGAGTCCAGAGAAAGATTTTATCCATGTGCGTTTTCAGATTTGTCGATCTGTGAGTTTAGAAGTCTCCGTTTTTGTCAGGGTCCAATGACCTACCTGAGACATCTGCACGTTTCCCATTAACCTGCAGTTTTCTCCCAGCCCTCATTCACAGAGCCATTTTTCTCTCCTGCACTATTACTTCCCAAAAATGACTAGTTAAAGGGTATTTCACAGTATATTCATCTTTCAAGTGCAGTTCTTTCAAGTAGTGCCAAGAATGATAAACCAATAGATTTCAAACTTCTCCTTATCGGAATAAACCCACAGAGCTGAAATGTAAAACGGAACTCTTTGGACCTGTGGTAAAGGACATAGCAATTGCAAAGTTGTGACTACTGCTTGATATTTTCCCCTCTGAATCACCTCTCCTGCTTAAAAGGCTTTATATTAAAAGCTAATAAACCAAATGAAGAAACAGTAGAAAATAGGCTTTGGAGCTGGCTGACAGAATAGAAAAATGTTGCAGTGTTTTCTCAAAGTCATGCTATTAATTGTCACAAACTTGGATTTGTTTCCTGTTTTCATTGCAGAATAACATAATTCAAATGTGCAGCATTTTACCATGAAATAAAAGATTTAGAAACACAAGAAGCACAAAGCTTAATAGGCCATAGCTTAATAGGCCATGGCTGTCTGTAATATTCCTCCCTGCCGAACAATGTTCGGCTCACTGAAATAATTATTGAACTGTTTCTGTTGTAAACTGAAAGTTTAAGGAACCTGTTGGCAGTATGAAAAATGTTTCTCTCAGCTATGTTAAGTCTGCACTACCTGCCTGCCCGGGTGTTACATTGCCTGAAAGTGTTCTTCTGCATTAGGGATAAACGCCCTATATTCCAACTGGGAATACATGATTACCTTTACTTCTTATAAAAGTAATGGTTGTTACTGTCCCGGCTGCAAAGCCGGAGGGAGCGCTCACAGTGCAATGTGCAGCTTGAGCCAAGTGAGAGGCAGCAAAGGAGGCATTCTGGATTCAACTCTTCCTTCCAGGCTGTGGCGTGGGCCACCTCCACACGGTTACAGAAAATGTTTGCTAGCTGTGTTCTCCTGTGCACGCTTTCTCCTAGGTCTCCTTTGTTACGGGAATGCTGTGAGGTTGAACAAAAGCAGGCATATCAGCTGGGATGTGGTGTTTCACCTTGGTCAACATTAGGGAGCTGATGCAAGCAAACATCTTTGCTCGCTGCCCAAAGGACAGATTGTTTTATCTGTGTCACACTCTGAGGGAACACCAAGGCTTGAGAGCCAAGATTTCTTCTACTTACTGTTCAGTTTTGACATTTCTCTAGAGTTGCAACAAATCGCTATCTGATTAAGAGCGTAGGATTGTTTTCAGATTCATCAGTAAAATCTGCATCATCTAGTTTGGTATGAAGTAGGTTTTTACTTCAGTAGCCACGTCTGCCTCCCAAGCAGCATTACCCAGCACATTTTCCCTCTCCCCATAGCAGGAGGGAGGTTACTGAGCCACAGAACTCTTTAGGAGTTTTGGGGTCTCTTCTTGATGTGACATGACTCCATGGGGCTGGCCATGTCCACGGGACCAGGGCTGCATTCGTCCCCGGTGTTATTTCCCCTATGGACAGAGTAGCAAGAGATTATTCTCTAAGGATGTCCCTACATCACTGATTTGCTGCACTGGAGTGTGTGTGTGGGCTGTTTAAGTGCAAATTTTCCTTATGTCTATACCTGCAATCCTGTGTTATGCACATAAATGTGCAAGTGATGCTCTCAAAGTGGTTTCTCTCCTGCTGGAAGTAAAATTAGACTCACAAGCTGGGATTTTGTGGAGAGCATCCCACCTGCAATCTGGATGCAAAGTCCTCCTGCAGCAAGCTTTCCACGCATGCCCCATGCATGCCAAGGAGCAGACTTCATTGCTGTGGGACAATACAGATTGCAGCGAGTCAAATCCTGGTCCTTGTTTCTTTGTCCCGCGCCTGTCATGTTACAGCTCTTCTCTGAACATCTACCTATGAGCCCTCAGCTCACCCTGGGGCTGGTGTTGAGCTGCCTGGGTTGCACGTGCTGCACAGAGTCTCTTTAAATGTTTGCAGTGAAGAAAATGGCAACAGCCTGTGTTTGGTGCCACAGACCATTCGATTGGATCACGCTGCCAAGGGGGAAATCATAAGATTCAAGCAACTAAAACTGTCTACTTTGCAGCTCCACAGAGTGAGCAGAGCCTCTCAAAATGCTGTCAGCCATCAGCAGTCTCCACTATCCCACCAGTGGCAAATTCTCTTGTAGCTTATTTTCCATTCTTGCAACTGAGATGACTGTCCTACCTCCAGTCCTACCTGGCTTCAAATAGAGGGAAACAAACCTTAGATCTTATATATAAGCCCCTTTAAATAAAGTCCTGCTTTAACCTGATTTTCTGCCTGGGATGCAACAATGAATTCCTGCTGCTTGAGCTTGCCATGTTGCTTATATCCAAAGTATAATGGGGAGCCTTCAGAAAAATATAACCTTATTTACACTGTGCAAAGCCAATTGGATTTTGGTTAACTTAATTTCTAAGTGATTACTGTTCACTAACGATGTAGGTGTGCTATAGATGCAATGCACAGGGGGTGACTTTTTACTTTAAACCATACAAGCTTTCTTTTATTCATGCCATTCAGGCAGCCTCATGGTAATTCACATTTCCAGCTTTCATGATGTGTTGTTCAATCACTGTTTTTTCTCTCTCCCTATTGTACTCTCACAAATCATACTCACTAATTTCTGAAAGCTTTTCATTTCTCTCTATAGGTTGTTGTTTCGTAACATTTTATACAAGAAAAGCTGCTCTTGAGGCACAGAATGCACTGCACAATATTAAAACTTTACCTGGGGTGAGTACATTTACTTTTTGATCCTAATTATTTAATCACCAGAAAAATAGCCCTTTTGCTCAAGATGCTGCTTGGTGCTCCAAATGACCTTGATCTCTTCAAGGGAGGGAGGCTAACCGGATGGTCTGTCCTGTAACGATGCCAGTCCTGTAGCAATGGCATCATCTCAAAAGGCAGTTGCTCTTCTGTAGAAAGTCCCTTGGCTGGAAAGAGTGCTGATTCCTGCTGACTAGAGGCAGTTGCTGAAGTGCAAGGTAGATTCAATTTTATTTTTTTTGTCTATTCAAGGAGGAGGGAGGGAGGAAAAAAACAGATGGTAGAAAAGCAGTGCACCGCTGGGGCTTCTAATTTGAAAAGGGAGAGAAGAGGAAAAGACAAAATGCAGCCAACTTTGTTAAATGCAGCCTTTATCCACCTGGTTTCTAAACAACTTGACTGTGTTTGTGTGGTGGCTGCACATCAGAGTACCATGGAGCACGGTACCACATACCTCCTTGCATAGTGTCATCCTGTTCCCTGCCACCCGCTCTCCTCAGAAACCTGTTCTCACTGGTATCTCACACTGGTGGTTGAAACAGTTGTGTTTGTCTGTACAAACTGTAGCTTGTGTTATCCTATTGTAGTTCATTTTTAATTTGCAGGGCTAGAGAGCTAATTTCTTCTACTGAACATAGCCAAATGCTTTAGGGATGGAAAAGGAAAAATATAAATGATGGAGGTATATTCCCTCGTGATGTAGGGGAAGTGTTCAAATACATGGTTGGAGTGTATGGTTACAGACACAAAAATAAATAGATGTGTAAAACACTGTATAAATAAATACAACACTGACTGAACCGACAGTTATGTGGCCAATATCTCCTGTAGTTCCTACGTGCTATATGTGAAATTGGACGCTATGTGTTTGAAAAGTTCACATCTGGCCAGCTCGCTTTGTGCAACTCTCGTTAGGAAAGCCACCTCATCTGCCATGGAAATGACCCATGTAGAGAAGTACGTAAGAAGAAGTTATGCGTGGGTCCTGCTAGTTCAGCCAGGTAAAATGGGATTCCTCTGTCATTTGCAAGTGAAAATGCTGGAAGAGGTGGTAGTAAATCTGCAGAGGTAAGCCAACTACAGGAAAATAAGAGAAATTGTGACGCTTCAGATTGTCCTTTGCAAGGGCCAGTTGCTAAAAAACATGACTTCAGTCTCAAGATCCTACAAGCCTTACAAGTGGCAGGCTCAGCTTTTAAAGGTGTAGAGGATGGATGTGCCATCCTCAGAGAGAGAGGAAAACTCTGAGGGACAATTACCTTTGAGACCCCTTTGGAGCTGAGGTTGAATCTCAGCATCTGCAACCCCAGTTGTGGGTTCCTATCCTCACTGCCAGAAAATGCTGAGCCCTTGAACAACATTGAGTGCTGAGCACTGGAACAGGCTGCCCAGAGAGGCTGTGGAGTCTCCTTCTCTGGAGACATTCAAAACCCGCCTAGACGCGTTCCTGTGTGACCTGCTCTGGCAGGGCGGTTGGGCTTGATGATCTTTCGAGGTCCCTTCTAGCCCCTAACGTTCTGTGATTCTGTGAATGCTCTCTAATCTGCTTCAGCACTTAATCCAACTCGTTTTGTAATTGCTCTCCAACGTACTTTGAGTCAAATGGCTGTGCTAACTGGTTGGGTAGGATGGACACTCCAGTGGAGGTGGTCCTGAGCTGCTGGAGCAGCACCCTGTGCGGCCAGCATCCCTGGGTCCAGGTAGGGTGTGGGACCCTAGTCTGAAGCTCTACCATGAGATCTATACATCATTCCCTTTAGAAGCAGACAGGGTCCTTTTGTTTGTTCCTCTGTTCTTCCCTGAGCCCCATGAACTGGCCGCTGCATTTTGAGAGATCTTAGTAAATCCCAGCAGGCGACTTGGAGGGGCAGACTCCTTTCCTGACCTCCTTATCTATAGGTGGCAAAGCTGGCTCAACTCTGCATCACATCTTACTTGAGCAGGGCATCATTTTCTCCTCTGCTTTTGTACAGCTAACGAGCATGCACCAGTTAAAGAGACTACTGTACTTTTTGATTCAAAAATATAGTATTTTTTTCTAATGCTATGTCTAGCTCTTTGTCATTTAAAACTCACCTTCTCACGCTGTGTTTTCCTGTCCTGACTGGGAGGTTAAAACTTTTCTTTTAAGGAAATGTGAAAATTACATTCCTGTGACTCTGGGGCCTGGGCTTTAAAAATATTCCTGGTACTGCCAGACATGTTAAGATTTTACTTTGAGATAAGTTGTTATACCTGCTTCTCAAAGGGACACCTCTAATAAAGAGAAGCGACTCGAATACAGATCTGTTACGTCTTTTTGAGAATGATTCAGCATATGTTATATAACGGATTCTATATTTTACACGTGCTGTATGCTGACATTCAGCATATATGGCGATACTATTATGCTGCATCTGTGTATTCCCAAAATAACTTCATTTAAGCACGCTTTAAAGTTGTGGCACACATGCTGAAAACACTTCACATTAGCAGGATTCTCCTCTCATGTGAATTTTAGCAATTTCTATGTTGTTTGCTGTTGCCCACTAAGCAGCTTTCACCGAATGAGCAGAAATCAGTAGCGGATAGATCCATGTGTGAAACAGTCTCAGAGCAAATGGAAGCAATCTTCCGGCTGGGTTACGACAAGGGATCAATTTGGATCAGGTTCATTTGGACATCAAGTGTCAGCTCGCTTCCAGTAAATGAGATATGCTATGTAGGGGGTTCAGTAATAAGGTGTCTCCTGGAAACAAAAGAATCTGTGCCTTCCACTTTTACTGTAATTCCACCATGCATCAGATAAGAGACATCCTAAAATAGCCCAGGAAGAAAATCTGAGGCAAAGGCAGGTGAATATTTTAGTGTAAGGTAAGGACTGGTGGCAGCTGCAGGAGCAGGGGGCTGCAGGGATGCTGCGGCATCTGGAACTTGCCTGCATTCACCTGTGCACAGGTACAACCTGCTATGCTGCAGAAGCGTGGAGGGGAATACCTCTGTGTTCATTAAATCATAGAGACCAGATTATTTCTGGGCTTAGTCTCTTCATTTCTTAAATGCAGACGTGGCTCAGTAAGCAGGTTTTGGATCAGTACTCATGAAGCCAAAACCCTGCTTTTTTTTAGTGTGAAATTTATCCCTCTTCCAAGCCTGTGCATTCAGTTTAATTTAGGTGGGTATTTGAGCAAAGCCTGCAGTGCTCTGTTTCTATATCTACTTTTTACGTGGACCTCATCCTTAAGAGAGACATGAAAACACGAGCTCTTTATCTCTTCCTTTGAGCTGCACCCTTTTAGTGGACATGAAGAAAATAAGATCAGACATAAATGATTAATGCAGAATCTTGGAAGAAAATATTGCAGGGTGCCTTGCTGTTTGATTACAAGCCTTGGAATTAGTCAACATTTCCATAATTCTAAACCAATATACACCTGTTTTCCCACTGTGATATGAAGGCACAACTTAATTTAACAGAAACCCCGCTGTGCTAAATCTCTCATTAAATACCAAGCTAGTTCTGTAATTTAAAGTTGCAGCACCACTATTTTAACTGAATTGCCTTTGTATTATAAAATTAATAAGAAGTTAATGATGCACTTTGCTGTATTCTGTCAGATTTTTTTTTTTTCACAGCAACAACAACAAAAAAGAAAGATAAAGAAGAAAAACATGTCACCAGCTGACATCTCAAGGCTTTTCTGGTTTTAATCATTTTCCTGAGGATAAAATTCATTTAAAAGATTTTTTTAAATTTTTAAAAACTTTCAGCATAAGTAGGATCAAACATCATCTTTTTACTCATGATTAGTGTAATCTCTCTGTTAGTCATAATATTCCTTGTCATATAATGGAGCTTTTATCTTTTCTCTGAAATGTCTTTAGATATCACTTGTTATGGTGGGATTGCTACTAGGCAGAGAAGATACAGTGTTTGAGAAATAGAGGCATATTGATATATATGAGGCATATCAACGAAATAGGGACGGTTCTCTTCTGTTTACTTGCTGCTGGCATCAAAAGTAGCTTTTATGTCTTGTAAATGAACAACATGAATTTCCAGATGTGTCTTTTCAAAAATAACAGGCGAGCACATAGCTCATATCCTAGCTCATAGGGATGCGGTTTGTATTCTTCAACTTAGTCAGGTTTCTTGGAACATTGGTTTGGATTTTGTTTTAAAAGGCAGAAGGGAGAAAAGGGAAAACCTCAATTTGAATGTAATAATGATCTTAGAAGCGTGCTTATTTGGAATGAGCCGTAGAACTAAGGCCTCAACTAGTCTCATCTTCATTAAGAGTCTCATGGCTTTGTTAGAGGTGTTTAACTTCTATTCCCTAAACAAAATAATCCAATAAATTCCACCCATCTAAATTTGTTCTGTACCTTCCATTAAATGTAATAATCATAGTCCCCCCCCGTGCTCTAATTTGATGCTTAGTGAAAATTGGCTTCTGTTTAGAGGACAAACCTTGAAGAGCTGTATGTGGGGACTGCTTTAGCTGCCTTTGTGGCACTCATGGGTTTTTTTTTTTGTTGTTGTTTTAGTTTTAACATGTATCAGTTGAAAACCAGAATGTGCACTCTTTTGCTAACTAGTGAATCTGGTAGGAATTCCTGGCAAGAGTTAAGTGCAGAGAGGTAACACAAGAGCACTGTATGTTAGTTGGATTCTTGGAGCCCAGTAGCTGAATAAATACACCTTTAATCTCATGCAGAAGCTATTTGAAGTCAGGAATCGATGGGAATCCATTTGTAAAATCTACACCTAAAACTTTAGAGTCTTTATTCTTTATTTGAAGTTAGATTGATCTGACATGGCAACAATCATTTGGTGCCTATATGTATATGGAATGTGGTTATATGTCCGTATATGAGTGTGGTGAGACCCTGGAACAGATTGCCCAGAGAAGTTGTGGATTCTCCATCCCTGGAAGTGTTCAAGACTAAGTTGGATGGGGCTTTGAGCAACCTGGTCTAGAGTAAGGTGTCCCTGCCTATGGCAGGGGGGCTGGACTGGGTGCTCTTCAAGGTCCCTTCTAACACAAAAGATTCTATGATTCAATATTTTTGCATATATCCTCATAGCTAAGGTTATCAGAAAAAAATAATTAACAGCCCACACTGATTTAGGCCTCAGCACTCCTATGCTTTTAACAGTCTAATGGTTTACGTGGTTCTTATTTCAAGTGGGATATACATATTCCAAGTAGCAGCAAACCCTTTGTATTGAAGTTCTGGCATGAAATTAGGACATTAGCTGTATGAATCAATTTAATTAAGGGTTTAACAATGGACAAATACAGTTTTGAAGAAGCTCTTAAAATTTTAACAGCAAGATGGAGTTTGTAGGATCTAACTGTCTTTCGAAATATTAATGGCTTCCTTTTTTGCTAGATGTTGTTGAGGGAAAGATTTTTCAGTTTTTACATTTTAAGAATCACTACTGGTTTTATTAAATGCTGTTTATGCAGTAGGGAAACAGGACTGTCTTAGAGGGACCTTTTCCCTAAATATTCAAACCTCAAGGTCCATCTAGGGCTGTAGAATATGAAAAACTGATATTTAAAGAGGAGCTTAGATCCTTCTTCTCTTCTTGTGCCCATTCGCAGTGGGGTTCGTTCTGCTCTACACCAGGCTGACAATCATCAGCATGATGCCAGTCTGCTTTGGGGCTTCCCCTCACCCCCACAGGCTAGCTCAGGTTTTACATTGAGTGTAAAAGACTCTTGGTCTTGTTACCTGGCACGATGTCGATATTGCCTGCATCGGCCAAGCAGCGCCACGGCCCCTCTGCGGGTGCGGGGCTTACAGGGTTGTAACATGGGAGAGAAATCTCAGCACTGTACTGAATCACTTTAGCGGGTTATTTAACCTCCAGAATGATCTGTTTCAATGTGTGGGCATCCGTGATGACTTACTAGGAATCCACGTTTGCTTTCAGCTAAAATGTCATTTGTCCAACAAGAAGCAAAAACCCAAATATGTTTCAGATTTTCACTTCACATCATGAGTTCATTTCTAATGAATATCCTGGCACACTCCTTTCTGGAGCAGCATTTTAATATCCAGTTCCTTTCTCTGCTTTAGGCCTTAAGAGTTGTCAGTACTATATGAACATTATGTAGAAATTACCTGTAATAAAAAGGTAATCATCCAATATTACTTGAATAATAGCCTGAATATGAGATATCAGTGACTTTGAGAGAATTGGACAAACAGAAAGGGAATTCAAAGAGCAATTAAGTTAGTTAAGGGATGGAGTGATTGATTTATGATGACAAATTAAACTAATTCAGTACCCATATAGCATGGCCAAATGCTGTTTAATGAAGGATCCAAAAAGTCTAGCACTGTTTAAATGATAAAAATAACCAGATGGGAAAGCAGAGAATTCCCAGGGAGCA
The DNA here is from genome assembly GCA_013396935.1 of Baryphthengus martii. Classification (NCBI taxonomy): domain Eukaryota; kingdom Metazoa; phylum Chordata; class Aves; order Coraciiformes; family Momotidae; genus Baryphthengus; species Baryphthengus martii. The sequence goes on along the minus strand of VWZK01016812.1, from coordinate 95,852 downwards.
CCTATTCCTAGGAACTGAGCTATAAGACATTGACTGATGTTGAGAAAGTGAATCCGGCCCATTTCTTCCCTTAAAATACTGTGCAAATGGAACCATTTAATGATACATTTTGTCCAACTCAGAAGAAGTGATTTTTTATTATGCAAATAAACAACTTCCACCTCTGCCTCTCAAAAAATGTTTCACCGACTTTGACACTTAAATGAAAAATCAATATTTGCACTAAATTCAGGTGGACCTTTAGTAGAAAGGTTGGGTTTGCATTTACCATTACTGTGAAACACAGAGTGGGTCAGCAGCCCTGAATTCATAAAAGGGAAAAAAGTGATTTAGGAGCCAAAAGAAATCCCTATACATAGCTGAACTTGCAGCTTCCTGGCATACTGATGGGTGTTGTGCAGGCCTAGGGAGAAGGGAGTATTGACACGGGAAAATAACTTCTTTAAATTCAGTAAAACATTTAATTTATTATTATATTGTCCTTTTTTCTCAATCAAGAATGGGGTAGATTCACCTTCCCATACACCTTGATCATTAGGATAGCTTTCTGGCATGCAGGACAGTACAGTTCATATCCTCTCTGGGTTATTTGTTGAAAGGATTTAACTTGAATTGACCTAACAGAGCTTTCATCACCGGATTTAGTTGAGATTGGAGGTCACTGTTTCTCCTTCTGGAGTTATTCCACTGTGTATGAAAATACTAAACTCTTGCGGGGTAAAGAGGAAGCAAGTAAAAGCACTTGGTTGCCTAGTACTGACAGGAGTAATTCAAGAATTGTGATATCTGGCTAGGAGTCCAGACTCTAAGAAGTGTTTTTATTATTTGGAAAATTTTAAAACTTTTGGAAGGTACCCTCCAAGAATAGGGAAGTGCAGGAAGATCCATTGACCTGAGGCACTGGGAGAAAGAGACTAAACCTTGGTCTGCCTTGCTTGGCGGGCAGTGATGCCCCAGCCTAACCCCTGGGGTATGTCAGGAGGGTGCAGAGCTGCACAGGGTGTGGGCATCAGGGAGCTATTTCAGATCCTAGACATTGGTAGCAGACTGTTAACTTTTCCCTGGTGTAGCACATCTGCTGAGAAGCAAGAGCAAATAGCCCAGCTGCAAATGCCGTTAGATGCACGCTAGCTTTTTGAGGAGTTCAGGAGGTTTTTTTGTTTTGCACAGCTTTGCGGTATGACAGTATTGGGATGGAAACGAAGTAACACGTAATACTGGCTTAACCTCAGAAAAATTCCCTAGTCTGAAGCCCATCCCCAAAAGGCCAAAGGTTCTGGCGTGTGTGTGACCCTGGGCTTTACCTCTGATTTCCATAACTCCAGGCAGTTGATGTCATCACTTTGCAAATGCCTCCAGAGTTTAATGTCCAACTTAGAACATCTTATTCAGCAGAGCTGGAGGATCTGTTCGCAGGATATCACTTTCAAGCTGGGTACCCAAAAATCACTGACTGGAGAGCCTTTTGCTATGCACTTCAGGATGGAAACTGAACAAAATTGAGAGGCCATCACAGGAGTACTCTAGGGTATTGCAAAGCTCACCAAGATTTAGGTGGGATGCTTAGCTAAGGATAATAGCCCAGGCACTCTCTTAAACAGCTATTTATCCTCCTGCTGGTGTTAGCTGTTTTCTGTTATCCGGAACAGAAAGTACAGGTGCTTCAGTCAGCCTCATTAGCACCATGACACAAGCTATTAAAATTGTCTTCGTAATGAAAAACTAGTTCAGGGAGCCTTCCTAGCTGTCTGACTACTGCTACAATAGTGAAATTAGAAAGGCAAATCATAAACAGTGTTGCAGGCATCAGGAAGTAACATCATTAGAGATGCCCTTGGATGCCATTTACCTGCCTCAGTAGCAATGTTTGGCACCCATGGATCTGAGTTATGTTCTGACTAAAGAGCCTGGGCTTCATGGCATGTTTATACCAGAGAGGTTGTTTGTTCAGCATCCTTCTGCCATTGTCTCCAACCTGGTGAACGGTGTTGCTTCTTTTAAAGACCTCTGCTGTGTGGTCTGTGGCACTGTGCACTGCTGTCAAAGGGATGTGATGTTGTCTCATTTAGTTTTTCTACCCCCATGGTGGTTGGCGAAGCTGAGACATACCTAGCTAGCTTTCTCCCCTCTCATTTGGGTAATGAACCACCCAGTTTAGATGTCCCATACTGTTGTATATTACAACATACATATTGAGAGAGAAAACACGGAATCTGTCTTCTCTGTGGCCATTAGAAACCCCATAATATGTCCTGGAAAAACAGGTGAAACTGGGTGGCTTGATTGAGCCTCCTGCTCTAATAACACACTTTGGGCAATTATATTCCATCTAATTAAAAATACTCTTTGCAGACCCAGAGAGATGATTGATGTTTTTGCTTGTTCTCCCAAAGAAATTATCGTCCTCCTCAGTTTAGTTGGAAGAGCCATTTCTTTGCTCTTCCCCTGTGGTATGCAGAGCAATCCTTTCTCTTCTTGCCACCAGGGTCTCAAGGGCTGTTGGGAAAACTCAGGGATTCATTTGAGTGCAAGCACCTCTTTGGGGTACAGGCATGTTCATTTGATTGTTGTGGTAGACATACAAAACATTTAGAGACGCTAAAATGACCCATGAATGCCCTCTCTGAAAAGTTAAGGAAGACCTCTGGCTGTGGAGCTTCTATTTCAGGCTGTCAGTGCGTGGAGGAAGTGATCAGCACCCTCCAAAACAGAGAGCAAATATCATTAAAGTGTTAAAAACCTTTTAACAGGAAAAGCAGTATCAGAGTGAGCAAGGCTAATGTTTGTCTAATTTTTGGAACGGTTCATCTTTTCCCTTGCAGCTTTGCTGAAATCAGTAGTGGCTTTGCTCCCAGAATGTAGCCTGAGTTATCTCCAGGACCGGAGAGAAGCAGTCGTTGAAAAACATGCCTCCCTAACTCCATTTATTAGCGAAAAGCCTGTCTCTATTGCCTTGTGCCGGAAAAGTTAAAAAAGCAAAAACTGCAAAAAAAAAACCCTACCATTGAACTAAACAGAGTCTTAGGCAGTGGTAAACAAAATGTAGCTTCCTTTGTGGTTGATTTTTATCCAGCTGCAGCCAAATATCAAAGCGATATCAAAGGAAAGCTACCCATTAATTAATTCAGACTGACTTCACAAAGCAAGCTGGAGCTTTTGCTGATATCTGATTCTGACAACTTCCTAATCTTCACAAGTTGTCATTAAGAGTGGCATTAAAGCAGTCTGCAGTCAATCCCAGCTCTCGCCCTATTGTACTCAGAGATGGGCTATCTCCCATCGCAGGAGGGGAGGAGGGGGATAGGCGAGCAGAGGTTAGAATAAGCAACTTTGCTTCTTTGCAAGTGGAATTTGCAATGTATCGTGGAATCTCATGAATACATTGCCTCTGTCATTCATTCTAGAAATGCTCACCCAATCCCACTTGCAACCATTGCAAGTTGGAGCGAGTGGAAATTTTCTCTGCTGAAGGAGAAACACGGGTTAAATAAAAAAAAAAACAGAAAGAAAGAAAGAAAGAAAAAGCAGCTCATGTCTGAAAGGAGTAATTGGAAGTCGGTAATGATCTTTAAGAAAGTATGAATAGGGCCTTATCATTGATTTTGAGATAAAGAACGTAGGATTCTGGGTTGAAGAAAATAAGATGGTGGAAAATAAGATGCTAATCAGAGGATAAGATTAGTTTTAAACTAAGAGCTGAAAGTCAGGTACCTCCATAAGTGGAGCTTGTAATTCCACCGTGAAAATAAACAAAACACGCTGGTATTCCTCACTGCTGCCAGGATCTCTCAATGGGATTACAGCCTCATGCAGAGATGTGAGGTGCGTGATACCTTTATATTTCCGTTCAACTGTGAATGGCTCAAATGATTGAAGGGAATTTGTGTTCTAGACCATCACTTGAGCAAGTATCCATCAGAGAGAGACTAATATTATTTTGTGTCCAATTCATGACAATACCTTGGAGGAAAATGTGCTGTGTTATTATACAGTATGTTCATTTCAAATACTGTGAGGAATACAGAGAGGATAAATGCTGTTGCAGGAGTACCTCGCCAAGCATCCACAGCAGCACGGATGTAGGTGGTATATATATTTCCTCCAAGGCCAAGTACTACCCAAATGCCAGTGACCAATGGGAATTATTTTTGATTGTACACAGAACTGAGGATTTACCGTCATAAGAGGTGAAATAAAACTTAGATCAAGTACCAGGAAAAAACAGTACCCGTCCAATTAGAATAATCTTCTAAAAGAAACAAAGTTAAATCCTAATCCTTAGGGGCATTTGGGGTAGGAAAGAATTAGGAAATTTATGATAGGCAGTAATCCTGTATTGCATTAAGTCATTTGAGATGAGCTACTGGATTTTTTTCATCTCTCGTTTCTGCAATTGCTAAGAAGTGAAAGAAATTGCTATGCTCGTGTGAATATAGAATCCTCCTATTTGTGCAAAAATATATGATTAACCTAAAAGAGAGATGTTGGTAAGAACTACAGTCAGTTTCAATGCTGCACTTACGTGCTTGTGTCTGGGAGGCTTTGAAGGTTGCTCAGGCAGGAGTGTCCCTTGCTTCTTGTGACCCTATTCATTTTGCAAAGAATGACATGGATTTATCCCAGTTTAGAAGTAGCCTGATAGCTAACAGCTCTCATGTCTGGCACTTGTCTTCCTCCCTGTTGACACGAGAGCCAAAAATAGAGGGTGTGACTTGGTGAAAATTTCTTTTCTGCATCCATGTTGTCTTCCCCTGTGCTTTCATTGCCCTCCACTAGCTTCACTGAAGCTGCAACGGCCCTCAGGCTGCATTAGCCCTGCTAAGAAAAAGTAGCATATGCCAAGAAACCAGGAGTTCAAGACTTCCCAGTAGCTCCAACTGCTACCTTTGAAACAGGCAGGATGAATGATGTGAGAGCTTTGAGCTCAGCTGGTTTTATCAGAGGACCTTCCTGATAGCTCTCCGTGGCCTCCAGCTGTTCCACCTGAAGCCATCTCTGCAAAGAGATTTCTTTGACCTTTAGGCAAGTCATACACAAAGATGTTACTCGTGGGGCACAGTGCAGAGAAAACTTCTAATTGAGCACAATAGCAATATAAAGAATAAGTAAGAGAAGACAGCTTTTCACATACTGGCATTTATCATCACTAGATGCAGCATACTGATGCTTTTTTCAAGAGAATCAAGGAGCCCAGTCTCTGGAAAAATGCATTAAGGTTCCTCTTTAGGGTCAGATGCTAGTTCAGAGCTTTGCAGATGGGTAGAGACAGGCTGATTTTGGCCTTGCTGTTTCTGATACTGTCCCTTTTACTAATGAAAGCTTAATCACAGCTTGGTCCGAACACCAGCTGGAACTGACTCATTCCTCAAAAATATATGTTTCCGCTAATGTTGCCCATTTATTTTTTTTTGTTTGTTTATCTTCCGAAGCACCTAGTGAGAGAAATATTTAAATACATTAGAATTCCTTAAGATGAGCATTATAAATGTATACTGCATGTTTAGTATGAATAAAAAATGCTTTCCTTATCCCAAAGAAAGCCTTGGCAAAATACATTAGCTAGAGAGATGCTAAAAAATTAAAGAGAATGAGTCCGTACAAAGGATGGTTAAAAATTACATATTTAATGTGATCCTTGCTGCTGTTTGTAATTGTATGTATACACAACTAGGTGTTCATATTTTTGTGTGGACGGGTCTGCTTGTGGCCGGAGTCTGCCGTAACCTTCTGTTTTCATAGATGGATCAGATATCGAGCTATCTTTTTTCATTCTCTCTCCACAGCCAGATTATTTCACCACTGCAGAGTATTGGCATAACACTGAGAGCTTTTTTATTTGGATGTTGATACTGGATAGTTGTGGAAAATTCCTGTAACTTCAGCTCATGGAGAGCTTAAATAGAATTTATGAGCCATATCCTCATTTGGCGTAAAATATTATGGCTCTGCTGGTTAAACAATAAAACTGTGCTACTTACCCCAGCTGATCTCAGTCAGGAGAGTATGATTTTTGACATCTTCATTCAAAACCCCTTTTCTACCTGAACGCTCTGGCTATTCCCTGCAATATTTAAAGAGACATACATGTTGACAAGTAGTTTGGGGCTCATATCTGACCTTTGAAGGAAATTGGATTAGTCTGTGTTTGGTAACAGGGAGGAATTTGACTGCCTGACTGACTGCTGGAGAGGTGGGAGTTAGGAATCAAGACATGTATTCTGGACTCGTTGCTCTGCACCTTTGCTAAGTGAAAACTGCAGCAGCCCCACATCATTGGTGCCAACTCTTTCTATAAATTGTACCCTTTGCTCTAATTTAAAAGGTAGAATTGCAATTGAAGTTATAATTTGGATGCTTTGGGGGCTTATTTTAGACTTACCTCAATCACACTTCTTAGCTATAAGGTGTTCTTGCTGGTACATTGTAATGCAAATATGAAAGCTTTCTAAAAAGAACTTTAAAAAAACTTTATATTAAAAAAAATTAATAAAATCCCATAGACTAGAATTTGATTTTTGTGCCAAATAATAGACTCTAGTTTCTGTCAGAAGAGGAGACCAAGTGCGTTGTTGGATCAAGGTGACCTTCCATGCTGCAGAAAGAGTCAGGCAGAAGATCTGCTTAGCAAATGAACAGAAAAATCTGTGATGTGAAACTGAGGGAGTAGTTGAGGCTGGTTTCTCTCTTATTGAATGAAAGCCAAAAATGGAGAAGATAAGTGCAGATGAGATAATGTTGTGAAAGAAACAGAGGACCCCTGACTGTGTTTCCTTGCTTTTTTGAAATGTTGCTGTTGCTGATCATTCCATTTAAAGGGTTATTTCCTGAATTTCAGCTTGGCAAAAGTAGAGGATATTGCTGAGCATAATCACATGGTGTTTTCCCAGAGCGTAGTTCACAGAGGAGACGGTACATGCAAACACAGAACAACGTAAATCTTAAAATAAAACTTCTGCAAAACAAGTATTTAATATCCTGGTAGCCTTGTCCTCAGTCACAGCCAAGTTTGTGTTTTGCATTACAAAACTATTACATATTTTTAAACTAAATTTCTTTTCGGTCATTGGTAGCCTAAAAGAGAATTCATTTTGGTTTTGTTTGGGATTTTGTTTTAGGGGAAGGAGGAGAAGGGTATAGGGAATTACTTTCTTTTCATGCTAAATTTCTAGAAGTCCTCCTAGTTGTTCATATGGAATCAGGGATTTATGTGAAAAAGGAGAAGTTTCGTGTGGACCAGGCTCAAACATTAGCATCTTAAAATGGTGTCCAGAGCCTACACTACTTGAAGATTTCCATTTGGCAGCAGGAGAGGTTATTTTTTAAGGTGGGAACATCTTGTTGAGTCTTCAAAGATCCTGAAGTCATAGATGAGAAGGGCAAACTACCCTGAGCGTGCCGTCAGAAGTCAGTAATTCCTAAGCAGGGGATTTGTCTTTTCCTAGGAGAAATGTGCGATATGCCCCTGCAGACCACTCAAGTAAGCGCAAGTTTCTGCTTTGCTGGCTTCTCCTTCAGGGGTGGTTAAGGGACCTCTGTTTCATTCTTGTGGGAGGTGGGAAGACTTTTCATAGACGATGAGATAATAGGTAGCGTGTCTTGGCTTTGCTATGGCTCTGTTTTCCAAGTATTCATATAGGAGGGGGTGGAAAGGGGTGGTGTTTTTACATTTGAAGGAAAGTACTCCTTAAGTCTCAACCTGCTGTTGACCTCTGGAAACCAACGCCTAACTAGGGAGATGGAAGGTATGGCTTCAGAACGCTTGAGTCATGTCCGGTGGGACGTTGACTGTAAGGCTTGTGTCATGCTGGTGACTGAGTCTTGGCATCTTAGGTCATGCTGGGTAAATCCACCCTATGCAGCGCAAGGCTGAGTTATTAGCCGAGATCCTAAATCCACAACAGCTTGGCTGGCATGTGGTTCCTCCAGCTATCCTGGATCACTGCTTCAGGTTCTTATGTTACCTCTTGAGGAGGGTATCTAGAAAGTAGGGCTATGAAAAAAAACCACCCTTGTGTGGAATCCAACTGCTGATTACTGCCTTACCTATGCCTGGTGATAAAATGATGAGATTTTGGCTTGAGAGACTTGGCTTTGGTTGCAGAATAATTCCAGATGAATCACATAGAGCCTCTGCGCCTTTTTTCCCTCCCCATCTTCCTTTCTGCTAAAAAGAGATAGCAGCAGTAAGCACCTCGCAGTGGTGTTGGGAGGAGAAATCAATTAGAGCGTGAGGAGCTCGGTGCGGACAGCTCGGCTGCCTCCCTTCCAATAGTTGTTCTGGGCCTCGCAGGGCCTCCCTGTGTGACGCTGGGCAACTCGCCGCTTCACTGCCCTTCCTTTTCCCTTCGGAAACGCAGGCAGTAATGTCGGCTCCTTGCAGTTACCTTGAATGAGTGTTAAAGCTCAGTCAATTGATGTCACGGAGAGACTTTTGTTATCTTTCTGTGCCTTATCTTTTTAATGCAAAGAGGGGGCAAGTGGGGGGAATGCACGTTGGCATGCAAACTTCAATTGGCAAAATGTCAACAAAAGTTATTGCCGCTGCAGATGAGATGGATAACTCTTGCTGTTAAAATAATATCTGATGTTTTGCTCAGATGTCTAATGGGTTTGCTTTTTAAGCATGGATGATACAAAATATCCCCAAGGCATTATTCCCAACAAGATATAGAATCCCACTTAATGTCTATTTTTAGGATTGAATAGGTTCTGTAAAGGCTCATTTGTTTGAAGAAAAGATAGTTAATCACTTGGGTTTCCATGTGATTTTGAAGAGAGAAATTTTGATCGTACCTCCCCTTCCTTATATCCACTCCGTTTGGCTCGCATGTGTCCTGGAGTTGTTGCCATTTGTGTGGGCGGTAAGAAATGAAGGAATTAAATAAATGGAGTAGAACTGCTAACAGAGCAACAGTAGTTATTTGTACATTAGGAAGCGAAGTTGTCACTTCTAAGACCGCCAACTTTTTTTGTTTCTATATGAGGGTACAACTTCTAAAGGAGGCCGAGTGAGTGTTATGGCCTAATTAGTAAATGTACGAGAGGAACAGCAGGATACAGGGGTGACTGTAGAAGGGATCACTAAAATATTATTATTATTTTAAAGTGCAGCATTGTTTTTAGTCTCTTGAGCTAATATTAAATTTAACTTGAATTTGAAACATGGAGTGTAGTGGATTGCAAATAACTGAGTTGGAAAGCTTCCAAAAGTCATTGAATTTCAGCAGTTTTAGTGTCCTCCGGTATAAGAAACAACTTGTTTTAAGCAAGCTATATGCTTGTTTCTGTGCTCTAAATAGAAAATAATGATGTTGTGCATTACTGCATGAACTATATTTGGCACCCACCAGCAATATTCATTTTCTCCTGCTTCTCTCCCTCTCACTCTCTCTCCAAAATATGCATGTATATATATATGTCTGACGATAATCTAGGAGGCCAAGTAGCAGACCTCATTCTTCTACTACTAAAATTGTATCAACACCTAATGTGGTTTAAATCCCTTAAAGCGGGATTTATGAAAGGATGGCAGCAAACAGTCTACTGACTATGCCCTCGCTCAGGCAGTTACAGCTACTGTTTTGCATTTATTTGTGGAAGTCTAGATGATGGATGCACTTTTGTCCTTCTTTTACCTGTGAATAAACTAGGGTAAATGACTTAAACCTATGCTGGGAACCCAAAGCTCTGCCTGCGCCAGCAAAGCCAACAGGACCACGGCACTGGTCTCAGTGCTGGTCAGCACTTTCCTACCTGGTGTGTGCGCCTATCTGTGGGAATAATACGGACATTTTTGGGGAAATAACATGGTCTAGACACTGTTCCCACTGGGCAAAGTGGACCAGAGCATCCTGTTTCGAAAAAAAAAGTAGAAGAGCTGTGTAAATGGAAGCTGTGCCACACCACTTCTCTTAAAAGCCAGAGAATGGTCACTTGCTGCTTGCCTCTTTCATTCACTAGTATTTATTTGGCCTCAGAGACTGTCCCTGGTTCCCAGAGAAGTTCCCTGAAGCTGTAGCCAGATATTGACTGTGTAATTCAAGTTAGTTTGACCCTGGAGAAGTTGTTCTAAACAATTCTGTTCGATAGAAAAATACACCTCTTTCACTTCTGGGAAACTTGTGTTACTTGTCAGTCACAAGGGTTTAAAAAAGAAAAACCAACTGGCTTTGAAGTGGTGTGAGAAATACGTTCAAGAGCTCCTCCAGAAGGATCGTACTGAAAAACCTCCGAGCTAAAAGCTGAAACAAGGGATTGGGGTGTGTGTGCAGGCCTGTCTGCACATAATAATCCAAAAAAATAATTATCTCTGATGACACTGAAAAGCATTTAATTCTCTGGTGCTTATGGGCCATTTTCTCTTAATCCTTCAGTTTTTTGGTAGGTCAGTAAATTCCTTCCTGACTTCCAGACTCAGTGATGTTCCGAAACCCGGCAGGTAGAGGTTTGGTTTCTTCTTTTCCTTGAACTACTGGTCTCATCAAGCTGCGCTCACTATTGGATCATGAGCTTGGAGAAAACTAAATTAATTGACAGACCAGAGTTAAACAAAGCATGTAAATTCTTCTCACCATTTTTCACAGTGATGCCTCTATTATTTCCAAAAAGTCTATTTGTTCATAATCCTTCTCCCAAGAACAATATTAAGGTCTTGTTAAGATCTGACATCTCCTCTCTCCTACATTCTCTCCTACCATTTTACAATTCTGAGATGTACAAAATGTGAATGAAGTCTCCTTTGGCTTCAACAGTGATTAATGCTAGCAAGAAGCAAGTCCCGAAGTGCTAGAAATGACAAGATACATGCAAGCTGTCATCATTTAATCCTATTGTAGTTTGTTTCATTTTGATGTTACCCAAGTAACCCAAGTTCTTCAAATTTACCCTTTGCTTGGAGGAAGGTTTAGCTCAATTTTGTGTTGTTTTTCCCCACAATGAGGTATGCAAGGGTGACAGGTAAGGGACAAACTGACCTGGGGCTTGGCTAGAACCTTATAAGCGTGGCAGATGACAGGGAAGAGAGGAAGGGGACAGGACTAAAGAGGGCTAAGCTCTCTAGAAATCTGCTGATATCTTTAAAGTATGGTACAAAGATGATGAGGAATGGTAGGTAAGGAGTGAGGAGTTATGGATAACATCCTCCACACACATCCCCTAATCTGTTGTGGTATAAAATCACACTGTGCTTAACTTTAGCAGACTTTTAGGAGATGGTCTTTGAGTGACATACTGAGCTGGGTTTACATGCATTTGGGGTCCTTTCTTGACAAGTGATTTTCTTTCCTCAAGACACAAGGAATGATGGGAGCGATGCACGTGCAATCGCCAGTGGCAGGAATGGAGAATAAAAGCTGCTAATAAATTTAGTAATCATGTATGAAGGTGTTTTTTGCAATGGACCATAAGATAATGGTTTTTCATCATCTAATTACTTGTCCAGAGTTTGGGGAGGTGCTGAGGGCACCCGGATTTCCAGACTCAACAGAGCTGCAGCAAATTGAGCCCATCAGCTCTTTCTCCCTCACTGAACAGCATTTCCTGCTTTTTAATCACCAAAATCCTCTGTAAGACAAACATGCTCACATATATTACAGAATGCTTCTTATTTAACCAGCCGATACAGATCATTTAGAATGTTGACTGCCTCAGCCTACAAACCTTGCTTCAGTTGCAGAAATCACTGCTCACAGGAGGCCTTTAGCCTGCCTTGAACATCCGAGTGCCAATTTCTCCTCAGAAAATGGATGGAGAGCAAGTGCCCAAAAGCCTTTCCACCAAATACGCTGACAACTCTGAAATGAGATTTAAGCAATTGCTGGTGACTCGGTGGTGATTCAGAACGTGCAGATCCCATGCTCGGCCGTGCCTGGAGACAGCTCTTCCCCATTCACCCCTATGGTGCTCCAGGTTTAAGATGACACCTGGTTTGAAGCATCCTCTGACTAAATAAAAGAAGCTGCAAGCTGATCGCCTTGCGCAATGTGCAAGCACACAATAGTAATCACGGCTAATGACTCTGCTAAATGCTAGGCTGCACACACCTCCTTGTTTGGTGTTTGTTTTGTATACAGAAGGTAACATCGACTGAATAACGAGGATGCCAAGTTACAGATGGGGTTGTGGAATCGTATTTGACAGCCGATTAGAGTAATCTGACAGAAATGATGACTTAATCACCACGACAGACTCCAAATTCCCAGATAGAATTCCACCCAGGTTAATCTAATTTCCTTGCAATATTTTTGCCAGAAATAGACTCTTAGCCGGCTTGTTTTCTCCCATGCAGATGTCACACAGCTTTGACAAGAATGTAAATAGGTAGCGTTATTATTGTCGAAAAGATGACTTTGAGACTCTAAAGCTGGAGAGCATGCGTGCCTTTGAGAGATTTTTGGGTTGCTCTGCTGTGTCTTTTTCTCTAATGAAGTTATATTTACATATGGTGGGAAGTACTCAGGAAAAAGAGAGGGAAAAAAAAGGCGTAACTAGTCAATTGTAATTCTAGGCCATGGCTCAGTCCTGCTGCTGCCCTTGACGTAGCCGGTGGCCAGACTCTCATTGATTTCAGGGAGATTTTTAGGTTTGCATGTTTGACACCTGCTTCTTTCCCTTTTTGGTTCCCGTGGACCACATCAGCACCCCTACTTGGGATGCGCCTAAGGAGAAGCGGTGCCGTGCTTGGCCTCGGGCTTCACATGGCCTCCGTGGCAGCGCAGGCCATGGATGGAGCTCCGCTTTTTGCTGCCAGTGCTGCCGCAAGGCACCGCTCAACCTGGGTCAACAGGCATTTGCCTGCTCTCGGTTGTGGCACGGGGCGTTTTGAGACATATGGATAGAGAGTGCTTACAGGAAAGGTCGCTCGTGCCGTTACTGGCTTCACAAGCGTATTCAGTAGAGCTCTCTAAAATATTGCTGAGGAAAGGTTATTCCTCAGAGCCCATACTCCAGCCTGGTTTCGATATCCCTGTGCACAGTCCTTGCCAGGAGAAGCTGCCCACACACAGAAAGAACTTGCCCGAGAGCTGCGTTGCTCTCTTTTGCTATAGGGTCTGAGCACAGCGTGATGTTAATGGCTATAAATTATTTACTGCAGTTATTTTTCTTACTCTTGCCTATTTATTAATTGCAACTGTGCATTCATAAATACCGTTATTTTCATAAGCAAAGCGTTTTTCAAGCACAGAAGAAAATGTTTCATGTTTTTCTATGTGACAACATGACATACTGAGAAATCACTTACCTTGAGAACCATAAGTGTATGGCTTTGTGATGTATAGCTACAATAACAGCTTTCTGATAAGACATGAAATCCTTCATTTCAGTAGATGACATGATTCTAGTGGGTGGCATCTAATTTGAAACAGGTTTATATCATCTATAATCTTTTGGAGAGCCTCGGAAAGCACAGCTATTTTATTATTTTATAGCCTGCAGTTATACAAGCAAGATATAAAACGCATAGATTATTTTCTCTTTTGCTCGTTGTAGAGTGAAAGGATAGTACCTATTTAGCCTTTGTCTCTGCCCCTTTAATTTTCTTATTCACTGCACACTTCTTTGAGATTCATTCTTTTCTTTTCTTTTTTACACCTACTTTTAAATATTTTATGGGTAGGGAGCTTATAATATGTATTGTCACGGCAGTTGTCTCTAGAGGTCAGCAATGAGTTTAATAATGAGATGCGAACCAGTGACTCTGTAAAACCCATTTCAGGTTATAAATGGCATGTTTTATTGAATCTAGTGTTAAAGGTTGTTAACGTATCAGTTAGTGATGGTCAGGGTTAAACAAGCTTCAACACGAGCCCTCTCATGTTGGCAAACTGTCTGTAACGTATTTTCCCACCTTCCTCTTCGCCGAAGCCATGTTTGTGTATCACATCCATTTTAGCATGGATACGCTGTGGCTTAAACTCTCCAGGCCTGATCTGAATCTTTTATCCGTTTGCACCAATCCGATTTTGTTAAGCACAGTGCCATCACTCCTGCCTTTGGCTTGCTGGTGTGAATTTGAACCGTCTGTGGGTTCTTAGCAGGAACCTTTGAAATCAAGTCAAAACCCAGTTGAAGCATCTTGTTAAATCTTGCCTCTTGCTTTGTGAACATAGATTACTGACTTAATGAATGTGGAGTAATCGTATGTAACAGAAGAGGAGGGTTTCTGATGTGGTAACTGTGTGTGTCAGGTAACGTTTATCTTTGTATTGTGACTGTGGGGCTGCAAAAATAACTTCTTCACATGAATTTGGTCTAAAGTTGGCATCTCTAGTTCAGGTGGTTTGAAAAGTGAAAGGTTTTTAACATTGTTAGAATTGCCTTGATTCAAAATATCTCCACTTAGGGGTATATAAATGCAGCTAGAAAGAGCGATAGATTCTCTGTCTACAAAAAGTCTGGATTTACGTTGAGTTTTTCTTCTGTAACCTGCCTATTCCCAAATTCACCATACTCAATTTTCTTTCCTCGTTTTTTTTTATCACCACTCCATTGCTCCTCAGGGACATCAATACCCACAACGGGCTCATGGATCAAGTTACACCTTTTTTCTTCTTTCAGTTTTTGCTTGCTGAGTGGACATGCTACATCACTTTCCCATGAATTTAAAGTCTCCTGCAGTGCCAAATGTATTGTTGATTCCAGGATAAGTGTTAAGCACTAGTTAAAACAGATAGAGTACAATAGAACTTGCCTTTTTTCTATAAATTAGATTGAGTAAGAGCGATGGCAGGCAAGTGCTGGGCTATTAAAATCCATTGGGGAAACATATGATTCAAAGAGAACAGAATTGTTAAAACTGAAGCAAATTTTTGCGTCCTAGGGACTACATCCACCTTGTGGCTTTCGCTTTTCCTTAAGGCGCGATGGGGAGTTTTGCAAGCAGTGCAAGGAAGGCATCAAATTCTAGGACCAGGGAGCATTCTGGACTTTGAACAAATTTTACAGAAACATTCACAGCAGTGTCTTTGGTTTTCTAAAGAGTCTATCAACTCTGTCCTTGTAGGTTGACTCCACCAAAAGCAATGCAGATTTGGTTTTCTCTGCGGCTTTGACAGCACATTAGACATGAGTGCATGGATATTCTCTCCTGCTCAGCTGTTTTTGTTTCTCAAAGTTCGCCGTAATAGTCTTTTACAACAAAAAAATGGAATTGCTTTTGACATTTTCACGCAATATTCGACTCTGCTGCACTGAAAAATGATACAAAAGCAGAAAGAGTATAGATTTTTCACCTGCTCACGTGAAATGGTGAGGAATTGCTGAGGAGAGAATAGGCAGTGGCCCTGCTGCTGCCGGAAGGTTTGTGCATTCAAATCCCAGCAATTCTGCAGAGCACTATGAAAGAAAAGAAAAGTGGGGGTTTTTTTCAAGCTTAAACATCTCCCACGTTGAAACACAGTGTGAGGTCAGTTCTGAAGGCTTTTGAGAAGCTGCTATGAAACTTCCCTGAATCCTTCACAGTGGACACATGGCTGGCTATAACCAAAGTCCAGCGGAAAAGCGGGCACGCTCTGATCAGAGAGAGCTCAGCTGTTATGATTTGGCTATTCCTGAAACAACAGAAAACACTGTTCATAAAAATTTTGTTGCAGTTATCAAGAATTCAGTGTGAGGGGAGCATCATTTAGTAATGAAAGCTGCTGACACACTGTACCGAGGGTGCGAAGGTGGGATGCCGTTCGATCTTCAGCGCAGCGTACTGCACACAGGGATTGGTTTCTGTCACTGTAAGGGTTCATGAATGGAGGGAGGTTGAAAAGGAAGAAGTACTAAGAGTTTTTATGGAAGCCAGAATTGTTGTGATGGAATCTTTATGAATGAATGTGTAATGTATTCTAAAAATAAATAAATAAATAAAATAAAAAGAGATAAGATACTAAACAGTTATAGGAAGCTATTAGAGGAAGCACGAGTCTCTTCCTCTTCAGTCCTGAAAGAATCAGTGCATGTTTTTTTAATTACAAGCCAAGTTCATTTGTCAAACTCAACTCCTCTGAGTATGTTTGAAATGCTTGCTAGCTCTTAAATTACTTGAAAATTCCATCTCAGTTTTGGCTGTGGTTGAGCTCAAGGAAAAAAAGTTGTTAAAACAGAAACTGAGTGCGCCATAAACTAACGAGGGTTGTAACTTTAGAGGTCTTCTGAAACTAGATGCAGCAAATTAAAGTTTTATATGAGTCCTGTGGGCCCAATGATCTATTTTTTTTAATCTTTCTGGTTATAAAATGCTCCTTTACCATTTTATTTTTCCTTAAAAGCCTATAACGTAGTGTTCTTTTGAATTTATGTAATTTCAACATGTTTAATATTAATCATGTATCTTTTTAGCCCTTCATTAAAAACATGATTCTTGATTTTATGACTATTCAACCTACCTTACTCTTTTTCATTTTTGTTTTTAGATGCATCATCCTATTCAGATGAAACCTGCAGATAGTGAAAAGTCAAATGGTATGTGTTTAATTTATTTTTGCATAATTGTGACTCTCTCTAAACTCAAGCAAACACGGTGTTGTGAGAGTTTTTGTTTTACTCTGTGTGTGGTGAAAATGATATGAGGTAGTTTCCCTACACCTGATGTGTTGGGGAAGATGCTGACCTGCTCTGAACTCCCATTTATCCTCTGCTATGAAGAAGGAAAGAAATGTTCTGAAAAATGGTATTCCTTGTACCTGCTGTATGTCACGGCCTACCTTGCTGCATACATCTGTCCCTCGTGATCTCCTAGCAGAGAGATGATGCGGGAGCACCTGATACTGATAAGAGGCAGATGAAATTTCAATGGTGCAAATAAAAATGAAAAGAAACAAAAAACATTTATCTTCTAACAAACCCTCTGAGCAGCTGATACGCCTTAAACATTTGCCTCAACTTCCTTTTTATAGAATGATGCTGTTCTGAATCTGAGCCAAAAACAGGTTTTAATTGTATGCTTGGTTCTGCACTGGGAAAACCACCTTGCAGCTCTCTGTATACTTATTCCTCTCAACAATTGTAAAATGAGTGCTCTGAAGACAGTAATATCCATTCAGAATGCCAGGGTACTGTCTAAGTGGATGTATATGACATGCAAAATAGACGGCATGCTAAATCTATTAAACATGCCAGGTTTGTATATTCAAGGAAATAAGATAATCGGATGGTAGCGCAACCTGGCTGTGTGTGAGTCTTTAAAAATACATACATGTGTATATTTTGCCCCTTGATTTGTTCCTGTAATTTTCTAAAATATATGTTAAAGATATCATCTGCCTTCTTAGATTGCAAGAGCTTCATTTTCCCATAAGGCCCACATAATCAGAGCTGGTTCCTCCAACAGGCATCTTTGCACCTCATTAATTAGTAATCAGGGCAGAAGCCGTGCACTTAGAGATCTACATACCTGCAAATGTAAATTATGATTGGGCTCTAAATCTCTCCGCAAGGCTTTTTTAAGGCTTCTCTCTTTTTTTTTTTTTTTTTTTTTTACTAATTGTAGTGCATCCCATTTTCAGGCTTCTCCAAGGATTATAAAGTTTGGAAGGAATTTAAAACTTCACATTATGCTAAGTTTCCTATTATGACAACTTTCAAAACAAAACTGGCCACAAGCACAGGAAATTTGAGCTGTAACCAATTTGTAGGGGAGTCACACACTTGGTTTGAGTTTTAGCAGTGATTTCTTGCTGTCTTTGAATGCTCGGAAGGGAGGCCAAGGCACCTTCATGGGCAGAAGGACTGGACCTTTCAGGCCTCTCTGTGGTCAAAGAGAACTTTACTGTTGGAATCCAAACTCCACTCCCTGGTATTTACTGTGCTGACAGAGGGCACAATTTTCACTTAGGTACAGGAACACTGGCCTGGATTCTTTGAACTGTGTATAGCCTCTGAATTCTTCTTTCAAAGACAAATTTCACCTCAGGTTCCTTGGCAAATTAGAAAAATAAGAGGCAATGGGCCAAAACTGACTCCCAAGGAGTTATTTTTTCATTGCCTGAAGTTTTTCTTCCTAAAGGAAATTGAACATATTGCAAAGCGCTATGGGGAATTGTGCATCTGCTTGGAAAGCAAGGTAGGTTAGCTCCTCACTGCTGCTGTTAGACCAGGGTTATCTCCATGATACTGCTGTCTATGCAGTGGGAATACTCTCTTACTTTCTTTCACCTATCCCTAGCATGAAAATCACAAGGGATTGGTTTTTTTTTTGTTTTGGTTTGTTTTTTTCTTTCCTGTCTCTGTATTTTGGGGAAAACATATTGACAGATCAGAGGTTGCAACTGTCAAATTAAATACCTTTTTAAATTGAGACTCTTGGAGGGTGTAGGTACTTCTGGTAGGCATGTTCTAGGGGTAGTGTGCTCTTCTGTTTTAATGACTGGGGAAACAAAAGGCAAACTAATACTGTGATGATGGTAACAAAGGTACAACTCCTCGGACAAATGTGGCGTAGGCATGGAATCCATGGAGGAGGTGAGAATTTGCAAGCAGCTCGAACAGCCAAAAAGAGAAAGAACAGCAGCATGGGGGATGTGGAGGCCTGTTTGGCATGTGTTTCCCATATGCTTCAGGCTATCCATCTGAAGGAGGTGTATTATCTTTGCCAACAGCAAGTTGTAAACCATACTTCTTCAACTAGATTGGTAAGTTCAAAGGGAAGAAGAAAGAAGGCATACCAAGGCGTTTTGGTTTTTGTGATTTGTGTGTGACATTTGAGCTTTTGAGGAATGCTTGTAGTGGGAGGATCCCACTACATTTTATAGGTAAAGTGGTGTTTCTCAAGTTTCAAAGAGATTGAAGACGTTCTCTTCATCAAAATTTCCGGGTAGCTTGTGTCAGGAGATGTAGGAGAGGCTGAACACTCATTACAGTTCTTCTGAGCTTGCACTTGTTTCTGAAGGCTTGAGAGACCTGTTCTAGTTCCACAGGGAGGAAGGAGAGGTCCTTTCATTCGTCTTACAGAGTATTTCAAAGAACAGTATTTGCTGGATGATAGGATGTCCCCTCCCCGTCGAGTCCCTTGCAAAAAGGTTTGAATGAGCATTCAAGCCCAGGAGTACTAGGATGAAGTGCTCCTTTTACATCACTGTTCCTGTCTTTAGATGTAAGCATCACTTCAGAAACCTATACCTTGGCAAAAAGGTCATGCTCACCTCGTGGTAACTGAGAGATAGGCACCTCCTGCACACGTTTGACTAAGTGACTGGGCACTTCTGCAACATTAGGACTTTGCTCGTAACCTGAAGATGTTTTCTTCTGGGTAGGAAGTGGGTGGCTGACAGATCTATGCAATCATCTCCATTCCTTCTCAGCATACAATAGCTCATGTGTCTGAGTCATGTCTCTACTTGTGCAGCGGAAGCAAAGCTTATTTTGAAGACTGGGTTGGATGGGACTCTGAGCAACCTGATCTAGTGGGGAGGTGTCCCTGTCCTTGGCAGGAGGTTGGAAATAGACGATATTTAAAGTCCCTTCCAAACCAAACCATTCTATGTTTTTATGATTCTTTTACCAAGTTTTTAGCAGCTAGACTTGATGGGGAAGGACTTCCTTTGGATCTAATTAGTCTTCCCGGGAGGATTCTGAAAAGGCTTTTATTGTTGAGAAACGTAGCATCCTTAAAGATTTTCAGGTGCTGAATTTTGTAGTGTGTCCTGGTCAGATCACCCATTAGGTCTAGTCTGACCACTTCTATATTGCTAGGTGATTATTTTTTCCTGTCTACAAAGTTTTGGTTAAACCTGCCAGAAAAGCATGGTTTCAAGAGTTCACAGGCTCCACCATTGCTAGATTCACCTTTACTGTTAATCACTCACAGAATTCGGCAGTTTAAGGTTATTTTCCCTTTTTTCAGACAAAGGAGGTTCCTACACTCGTACTGAAAAGCTCATAAACATGCTTGACTCCAAGTTTTTGTGTAGCCATGAACATGCTACAATTTAGCAAATACTTCAAGTGTGACTTGGATCACGATTTGAATACAGTCAACACTTTCAGGCACATATCCTGCGGACAGTATGCTCTCAAATGGATCAAAGCATCACCACTTCAGGGAAAACGACAAAATTCCATATTTAACAAAAAAAAAAAAAAGAGGGGGAGAAGTAGCTGTATGATCTTATAATTTATTTTTATTTATTTTATTAATGAAAACTTGAAAAATAATTTTTAAATTCAAAGTGGCACAACTTTGCTGATTTGGAGGGAGTAATTTAATGCCATATGTTAGCACTAACACCGAGAAAAGTTGATAATTAATGCAGGCAGCTCTGGATCCAGGTGTGACTTTGACAGATTGTGTGCAAGGGTTTTTCACAGGCTTACAAATAGGGATAAATTCTGTTTTCCCCGCTTCCCTTCTGGATGCAAAAGAAACCCCAAACAACAAAACAACCAAAAAACCCACATATATACATAATTAACTATCTCTTGATTTGTTCAAAAGAGAAGGCAATTTCTGTATGGAAAGTGCATTTTTGTCTGACTGAACTCCTCAAAACTGTGTAATAAAAGGATATAATTTTGATTTTTCAGGACAGAGTTTTTTCAGGTTTAGAAGACAGAAAAGGAAAGTTTGTTGAATCTTCGGGGAGATTTCCCATGATTATTACAGGGTTTAGTTCTTTTGTAGCATACAGAAAATAATCTCTACTCCTTTATTCTCCTGGGTTAGCACAAGCGATCTAATACAGCCTGCAAGAAATACTCATTATTGAAGCAAATTGAGTAAAGCCGAAAAATTAGATGCTTCAGAATGTTATTCTGAAAGTTGGATATAATGCTGTCAGAAGGCAGGAGGCTCGATTTGAAAAAAGCACCCCCCCAGCAGAGATGGACTTCATCTCAGATAACCTTTGATAGCTAATACAGAGCTCTGGATTCAGACACAATTCCTAGGCACCCATGCCAGGGATTGCAGAGCTGGTCCTGATGGAGTTACAAGAACGACTCGTCTCATTTTGAACCAGATATCTGCACCTTGTCACACAGGGTTCCTGCACTCGGGCAAAAGATTCCCACCCTAAATCCAGCAGGCTTAGCACTGGATGTCACACTGAGTGCCCTGGCAGCGTAGCTAACCTGCTTCTGTAATACATTTGGATGGATTAGAGGTGAACCTCATAATTAGTTAATCAAGATACTGTGCAGTTTCACACTTTCCTTCATGTAGCTAGAACTTCAGGCCTTTTTCACTGACCTGCTCACTGGTTCTGCTTCATTAGTGAGCAATACTCAGCCACCCAATTCTACTAACCGCTTACATATGGTTGTATCTCCTTCACACTTCCAGAGTGGTGCAGAAAAGCCAGAAAGTACAACTAGGCCTATGAGCAAGGTTCAGAAATAATAACATCAAATGCATGCTAAAAAAATTTCATTAATTTTCTATTTTTTTTAATTATTGAAATCTACCCCTAGTGTGGGAGAAAGAATTATCAAGCAGCAGTGAAAACCTTATGAGATATGTACATACAGGTGCTGACCCCTGTGTCCTGTTATCCTTCCCCTCAACTTCCTTCTTTGTCCAAAGCAGTCACGGTTCCCAAGCTTTGTCCAGTCCCTCAGAGCTCATTTATTCCTCCTGTCCCTGCAGCTGGAGCTCAGGACATCTGTATGTTATCACGATGACCAAGTTTTAGGAGTTGGATGGAAGGCAACGGCAATAGCGAGAGAGAAAGACTACCATGAAACAAGCCATCCCATCTTGCTGGGAGAGATGAGATCAGTCTTTGGAGAAGCTGATCTCTTGGCATCGAAAACAGCCAACTGATAACATTTTAACTAAGACTAAAACTGGACACCTGAACTGTAAATGACTAAAGTTAGGCAAGACAACTTTAGACTGCCATCCTTTCTTCAATCATCAGCAGGTAGCACCTTTCCTGATCTCGACGCTTTGCTGGTCACCAGTGTTTAATGTTGGGCTCTTCTTTTTACAGTCTATGGGAGCAACCCAACACGCACAGGCAGATCAGCAGGCTTGGCTGATCAAAAGGGAATTTTGCTAACTTCTAAATAGGTTTGACCCGTACTTCTTGCAGTCCTTTGTTTATTTGATTCTCAAACCACGTCTGCAAGGCAGGTAAGAATTCATTTGAGAAAGAAAGGAGAAAAGCGGCTGACTGAAAATGCAGAAACAAATCCAGACAGCCAGTCTTACGGAGGTGAAAAAAACATCCCTCTCTCTGCGTGAGAATATATCGTTAAAAACTCTTTCAGCCTAATAGTATCAGATGTTTTATCAGATGGAGTGAAAACGTGTCATTTTGATGCTGACAGTTGTCCCTTTAAATGTTTTTTTTATGCTGGGCCCCTAGCCAAAAAAAGAATAGCAATTTTCTTAAGCTTCACCACTGATCAGCACTGACTAATAGCACTGAATGCAGAGCACGTCATCATATCAATATGTTTTCTGTACTCTGAGCATTCTTTGTGAAATCTGAATTTTTAAGATGTACAGTACACAGAAACTGGATGTTTAATTTACTATAAAATCGCCTTCAAGCTGAAAACCTGCAAATCATGTTAGTTAAATGGCATGTTTATAGGTTTACCGGAGAAACTGAAGGAGGCCAGTGGGGAGTTTGTCATCTGCTGCTCTTCAGAAAATTAAAACAAAGCTTTTCTGTCTTGCATCTCACTCTGAATCTCTGTGTGAATCTCCTTGGTTTGAGTCTCTGTCTTTGCACCTAAGCAGGACCCAGAGAACCTCTTTTGGGATGGTGTGGCAGGTATTTGTCCAACTCAGTCAGCAACTATTTTTTAAGAGAGGGTTTGGATCTCCTCATGCTTAGATTAGACCTGCACACTATATTTCAGACCTAAAATCAACCCAAATTTAAACTGACTGGTACTAGTTGACAAACAGACAGAGGTTAAGAGGTTCATAACACAGAGCAGAAGGTAGTGGTTGGACCTGTGCTTGACATCAAGGCTTCCCCCAGCCTGACCTCAGTTTGGTATATGGAGAAATCCATCCCTGGCAGCCCAGTTGGGTCCCTTGCCTCCTACACTTTCCCACATTCTGATCATAGTGCGTAGCTGTTGTCGAGGGGACAAAGGTTACTCAAGACAATACAGGAATTGTAGGCAGCCAAGTTACGGGCATCCTTTCACCAGGAAAAGTGACTACCTAGACTCTCCTTGTGACTGTCAACAAGGCAATTCAGTTTTACTGTCCTTAAAATAATTATTAACAACCTCAAGGCCAAACATATATTACAAATCCAATGTAAAGTTTCATTGCAAGACATAAATCTATATACATCCCAATTTGTAGGGTTTGTTGCAATCCCACCTATTCAGCTCCTAATCTGTATAGAACTGGCTCATGCCGTGCACTTGTCATTTGTTAACACTTTCTGGAGGGTTAACTGCAGGTGCAACCTCAATATAAAGTGTGAATGAAAATGTTGAGTCTTGAGGAATCTCTGCTGTGGAAGACTTCTTCTCTGGGGTGTTAAATTCACTCCAATTTTCTTGCAAGCTTGTAGAGTGAGAAGCAGGGGTTGTAGAGGCTGGTCTCTGTTTTGGATTCTGAAAAATGCACAGTTGTGGTGCTTGCTTGTATAAAAGCTGAAAATACTTTTTAAAGTCAGTGATTCTCTGGAAAAAATACTTCAAACAGCTCTTATCATCAGTAAACGTGAACCTCTTATTTTTATTGTTGAAATGATTAAACACATTTAAATGTTGAAGTACAACTCAATGAAATCCTGTGAAAATCGACACAGTTCCTTCTTCCTCAGCTGCAATTTATTCCATTTGACAAACTCATACTAATACAGAAGAGTGAGTTGGGGAGCAAGGGAAGATACATTATTTTTATTTTTGTTTTTGTAAACCCAGAAATGAAAATACTTCGTTATAAAAATTATTTGCACTATAATAGAAATACGTAAGTGCACTGCAGACTCTCTGGAGTAAAGCTTTCCTTCTCTCTTTGCTTCCTTGCTAACTCTGACAGTCTGCTCATTAACAGTGAATTGGATTTACATGCCATTTCAAAAGAAGAAGAAAGCACTGCTGTCTATACTTGTATAATAAGCACTTAGATTTTTGGTTTAATATAGATGTGAGGATGCGCTCACATTTTTAAGCCTTTCCAGGGTGAATTAAGTTTTGATGACCTATTTCATTTTTCATGTGAGTCCACAGCTTTAAGGCCTGTAAATTTGAGTTTGATTAACAGGACTGTGTCTGTCCTGCTGCATCATTTAGCTTCTGCTGATTTGGTGACAATGCAGACAGGAAATAGTCTAATGGTAATTCAGGTAAAGTGCCTTTTTCATGTCTCTTTTTTTTTTTTTTTTTTTTTTTTTTTTTTTTTTGCAAACTCAGCATCATGACAAATCAAAGGATTTGGCTCTGGAAAGCATTAAGCAGTCCCCTTGTTAAACTGATGCCCTGGAATATGCCTCGTTTCCTCCCCTAGGGGAGGGAGCTGTGGCAGTCTAAAAAAAACCAGGAAAATTTAATTCATTCTTTTTTTCAGAGCAGTCGTTACACATCTGCCTTTTGAGTACCATGCATTCAGTTGGCTGAAATGGAAAGCTCAAATAGGAGCTGCTCTCTCAAAACGTTTCTCAGGAATATTTTTCATTAGCTCATATCATTACGCGCACAATCCCTTCTTCACCCTCACCCCTGTCATGATTTCTTTCACACATGAGGGAGGTGAGAGAATTTATCTGAATTAAAATCTATGCAAAGATATCATTAAAAGTCTCTCTAACAGAGGATGCTTTTCTCTTAGAAGCCATGATGGGGAGGCATATGTAGAATGACTAAGGCAGCCAATTAATATGTTATATAAACAGCAAGTGCTACTAGAAAAAAGAGAGAAAGCAAAATGAGAGATTTGGGGTGGGGGAAGAAGGGGGGAAGGGAGGTTGTAAGTATAAAGTATTTGCCTTAGGACTTGTCTTCAGTTACAGAGCCAGACTCACATGACTGGAGCTTGGTTTGATGTGGTAATGAAGCATTGATCACAGGAAAAAGATGAAATGGCCTTTGCTCATTCATTATTTTTATCTTCTAGCTGTGGAAGACAGAAAATTGTTCATAGGAATGGTTTCGAAGAAGTGTAATGAGAATGATATCAGGGTGATGTTTTCTCCGTTCGGCCAGATAGAAGAATGCCGAATCCTTCGGGGACCGGATGGGCTGAGCAGAGGTGAGTGTGCAGTCTGCAAAGTCTCTTTCCTTAAGTACTAATTGGGAGCTATATGTCACAGCCAAGGTAGGCATAGCTGCTGTCTGCAGCTAGAGGTTACTCTGTAATACGTCCCACGTGATCAAGGTATCCACACGAACTTTTCATAGTGACTGAAATTATCACCTTTTATTTCCCGTGTCAGAAAGGTCTCAGTGCCAACATACTAACTCGTGTTATCGCCCTGTTTGTCAGCTGGAAAGGTTCCTTTGCACCCTGAGAAAACACCCTCAGTTTTCTGCTCTCCCAAAATCAAAGATCCTTCCCTGAGTCCATTTCTGCTTTGTAGCATAAGCCCCCAAAAAAGAAGACTGTAAATGACTGCTTGAATGCCTACAGGGTCCTGGGAACCGGCCCAGATTGCAGCACTATCTATCTCCTCCATTCCTGTGTTTTCTGTAACTATATGTAAAACATAGGTCTGCTGTAACTGAGAAACAAAGAGGTTAGCTTGAACCTGAGAGCTTTGCCTGGACAAAAAGTCTGCAAAAAGAGCTTTTCAATTTTGTGCCTCTATCACAACCCAAAACTGAGGGCAGGAGCGTTAAGCAGCACCACCAAGAGCGATCAAGTGGCTGACTTGAACTTTGGAAATGAAGTGCAGCACAGACTTCAGTAGCCAGTGATCCCTTTTGAGTGCAGAAGTGCCTTTTTAGGGAAAGGTCCTCTGAAAACATGTTGAAAAGAAAAATAAATTTATATTGATGACCCAGGCTGCATATTAACTTCATAGTATACGGATCTGAAATGATTCTCAGAGTGTGAACCGTCTCAAAAAGTCAGCGTCAAGTGGTGCTCAGTGGAAAAGAAAATAGTGATAGTCTGGTCTGCCAGGGTGGAAGGATACTGTGGTACTAGCCGTGGCCACTTAATAGCATGGGGAGTGAAATAATTTTAAGTGTGGAGCTGTGAAAATATGACTTCTGTTTCTGTAGGGAAAAAAAACCAACAAACAACATAGAAAGCACAGTTTATGCATTTATTACCTTTTCCAAAAGGCATAAAAAAAATACTAGTACCCATTTTCCACATAGATATAGGTATAGACACAGGTATTTTTCTTTACTTTTGGATCTACATGTTTCCAGTAGGCTGTAGGATCCACGGTATTTGGTGCAACAATTTGTGCATGGGATTTTTTTGTTTTGTATACAGCCCAGCTTCTTTAAAATGCCTAGAAATTTCAGCAGGGGAAGTTGCAGGTATTCCCATATTTCATGGTGCTACTTGAAAGCATTTACTACACTACTTCTGAATAATAAGTACTCACTGAAAAAGACACTCTGACAATAAATAGGGAGCCCCAAGAAAATTGTGCACTAACATTTATGCATGCTTAGTGTGCGGTCCCAAAACTTTTGGGGCTGGGATGCAGCAGACCCTTCAGGCAAGGAGAGCCTCAGTATCATGGCTTTTGCCTTGAGGAACACTAGAGGAAAGGTCTGAGGCTGATTCCTGCAGCTCAGTAATGAATGTTAACCAGTGGAGTCGAGTGCTGTCATTATCTTTCTAGATCCAGCATTGAGGCAAAACAAATATTTCTGATTTTCACTGATTTCATTTTCTAAGTAGCACAGGGAAGAGGTGCTGGAAGACACACATGGGAAAGGAGCTAAGTAGCTGCTGAAATAACAAGATCTGGGCATCAGATGCTTTGAACCCCAAAAAGATTTAATTGACTCCTCAGCATCACCTGACAAAGAAACTGATCTTTCCTGGGATCCATAGAAGTCTCACTGCATACTTGCTTTCTTTAAACAGACATTGCCATAGGATGAGCATAGGAAAGCTAGTTATGAAAACCAACAGGGTAAGTGAGGCTGATGGGGTAGGTTTGTTCTGCTGTAAATAGCGATCTCACGATAAGCAGAAACTCAGATTTTTAAGCCAGATCACCAGTATATCAGGCAGGGCAGCAGAGCCATAAAGTTAATGTTCTGGTCTCTGCTGCTGGAGGTTGAAGATCTTAGTCCAGGTAGGTCACACACCAGTAGTCGTAGAAGAGCTGTATCCTCTCTGCCACTCAGGTTTATTTCGGCCACAATCACAACTGATATTCTATCATGCCCTCATGCATCATGCTTTGTTAAACCTGAATTGCTTTCTACACACCCATGTTGACACTCGAAAATGAGTTCAGCTGTGCCAACCAGGTTCTCAGGCAGATGTTTATCAAGTTCACAAAACCACCACTCCATGAGAGAAGGCAAAGTGTTGGGAAAATGGTTGGTATTGCAGGCAAAATGAAAAGTGCTAAGGGAGATTTGCAGTGTAGGGACCTTGGCTGAAAAAGCACAGGGCAAAAAGCCGTGTCACTAAAGCAAGAGGAAGAATTTATACAGTTAAATCTTTATGACGAGTTCCCATTCTTAACGAGCGTTAATTCATGTTACCATTTCCGAGATGTTAATTCCCTTTGCCACAAACAGTATTTGTTTTCCCAGCACCTGTCCGGATGTGCTTCCCTCCTAGACATGGAGGGGTGCATGGAAAACAGCTGCCGTCTGAGGAAAACACTGTCCTCACCATGCCAGAGCCTTGGGGGTCTCACAGTGCTCACAGCAGTGAGATGGAAATATGGTCTGATAGACTCTGTTTGGCATCTCTTTTCAATTGACCAACAAGAGAGTATTATGGTATTCCGGACAAAAAGAGCTTGAAAAATATATTCAGTGGTTTTTAAGCCAGTCTGAGCTTTTTTAAAGAGTTCAGGCAAATAATATTATCAGCAGATAGTTGGGAGGAATAGCTCCAGGTTACACTGCTCACTAGAACAGTTGGGTTTGTTTTTTCTTAATAAAGAGTAAAAAGGTTTCAGTTGACTTTTAGGCCATGTCTGCACTACAGCAGCAACCTTACTCCTTGTGTGGTAACAGTCTTCTGTCAACTCATAGGCAAGGTGTAGGGTTGTAGTGTTACCACATGGCTCCAGTAGCAAGGAGAAATCCTGTCCTGTGGCATCAAGGGAGAATGTAACACTTTGTGATGAGTGTGATAAAAGATAAAGAGAGAGGGAGATTGAACTGGTTGTTTCTATTGTAGTTTCTAGCCAAGAGTTGACAGAACTTTAATAAAGTCGCACCCATTGCTGTCACTACTGATAATGGACCATCAGCGTTTCCACTCCAAATTCCTATTGTCAGTCATTTGAAATTCATCTGTAAAACAAGACTAGAATAATGATACAAACTTCCAATGGTGGAGCAGTACATTTTAAAGAAACTGAGATATTTTTTTTTTATCTTGAGTCATTTTTTCCCCAACTGTTGTTCACTGCTGCATCTAGGAAATAATTCTTGTTTATATCTGTAACTTGTTCTATTCTGGCTGGCTACAACAAATAGGCAGCAACCAAAAGGCATTGCCTTCCGAAGGCTCTGGGATAGTCCCTGTGAAATTAGATGGCTGGCAGAGAGTAATTCCCAGCTGTGAAAAGTATTAAAAATAAAAATACCCTGTTGGCTGTAGAGATAAAGAAACCAGGGACTGCACAGACACAGAGGCCGGCCTTCGCTTTAGCAGGGTTCATGGGACTATCTAAAGAAGCTTGCCACTGCCTGTACTATTTCATTATTCAAAGAGAAGGATTCAGCCTGCAGGGTTGTTTAATCCAGCACTTTTTCTGAAGAGCTAAGTATGCTTTACAGAAATTCATGATTGTGATATCATGTGCTAAGCTTCATTATCATGAAAAAGCAGAAGTGAACTGCCTCAGATGATTAAGATTTTAAATCACTTATTGTAACCGGCTTAAGGAAACTTTCAGACCTCCTGACTCCTAGCTCTGCGCAGTGTCTGCATTACCACAGATGCCAACACAGCCAGCCGTGCAACAATAGCTGGAGTGTGCAAAAATAGCTGGGAACACCCAAGTTTGATTTGTAGTTGTACCACTGAGGTATTGACCGAAGAAGAGTTGGTCACTGATCATCTCTCTGTTACCTTATTCCTTAAAATAAGGGTAGCAGTGCTCCTCTATCTTTGTAAAATGCCTTTTTTTTTTTTTTTAGATCAGTGGATCAATATTGCTGTATCACTCTAGGAATTATTACCATCCGTAATGATGATAAAAAAAATCCTCTTATCCTTATCACAGGAACACCACATAGCAAATTATTCCTCTGTGTTGCTAAGTGCAGATTTATATATTAGATACCAGAAAGAAGTCAACTGGTTAATACCATCCGCTGAAAAAAACGTGCTAATAAGACATACAGACGGTTGGATATGCCATGAAAATTGTGGGATAGCTCAAAATGCAGATTTCTACATCTTCTAGGCTCCTAATTGTATGAGTTTTTAACAGAACATCACCTGGCACATGGGACAAGTGAACATTTCTGGAGACTGATTACAAGGATTTTTTTTTCTTTGCTTTGCTTTAAGAGCAGGTTAGAAAAGGCATGGAGAGTTAAACCATGGTCAGGCAATTTAATTGCATGAAAATCCACTTACAACTTTCAGATTCAGGGATTTTCTTGATAGTAGTAAGAGAAAATTAGTATTTGCATCATAATTAATTGCAGTGAAGTGTAGGTGAGGAGGTTTTATGCATTTCTTTTTCTTATTTACTGCTCCTTTCTGAGCTAAAATAGTGTGAACTTCCAGCCATGGGAACACCAGCCTGGATTAGGGTCCACCTGCTGGCCTGTGTATCAGTGATGGGAAACGAGGCCAGTGGAAGTGCTGTATTTTTAATTGCTGTTCAGCAGCACCTCCATGCCTTATATCTTTTGGTGTAATGTGGTAACGTTTTATTTTTTCCCAATCATTATGGCACATTTAATTTTCTTTTTCCCCTGCTGAAACTTGTTTGAAAATGAGACGGAACAAACACATCCAAGTGACCCGTGTCTCTGCTGGCCTTTGGCCAGGAACTACATCTCAGGTTTCCATTCCTGCAGCTTTACAGCAATCCCTCCCCAGGTGGAAATCTGAAATGAAATAATTTACAAGAGCTTTTATGCTAACACGAGGGTCATCGAAGCACTCTTAGAGAAAGTGCTCTTTGGTAGCCATTTGCTTCTGGGTTTGTGTAAATTCCAGTTACTGAAGTCTGTACTTTTCAGGATGGTTAATCGACTGTCTAACTAGAAATGCTTCGAGGGAAACATGAACTTCAGGAAATTTTAAAATCTGGAATCTGTCATCTGGTCGATAGTTAAGGGAAGTTAGTAAAGCCAAAGAGATGAGGCATGTTTACAGGGCGTGCCTCTTGTTACCTTTATGTGCCTGCTATACGTAAAATGAAGAGCTTCGCTGTGACTTGTTCAAAACATTTTACTCTGGGCTGAGTTGTTGCATTTGGTCTCAGACCTGTCATGTGTCTTAAGCAATATCTAATGACCAAGTATCTGTACCATAAACGATTTGATGTCTTAATTTGTAGCTGAAATGTATTTTGATGACTAAGACTTTTGTGTGATGTCTTCATTAGAAGGCTGTTTTCCAGACTATTCCTTCCTTCAGACTGTGCAATATTACCGCAGTGTAGAAAAGGGAAAGTCTGCTTTGCAATCTTGGCTAGAAATATTTTAACACAACCAGAGCTTATTTTTATCACGCTTCAATTTCCATAGCTTTTTATTCGAGCCTTATCTTTTCTTTAAATAGAGGCTTTCATCTCAGAGGATCCCAAATACTTCCTGCAAGAGTATTTTGGCAGCTTTTCACTATTGTTTCTTCACAGAAAATGAAGAAAAACTTTGTTTACGGTGAACTAGGAAGCTGTAGTGCAACCATTACACCTCCAGCTGTGCAGCCACCATACGTAGTACTGCGATTTCTTGGATGTCTTTGAAAATCTCTCAAGCTGCCTTCTGTGTCAGAGGGCTCACTGTATATATATATTTTTAATTTTTTTTAATTGATTACATCTGTCTGTCTTTCATCTCCAGAACTTTAAAGCCATGATTTTAAGCTTCTATTTTTAACTCTAGGCCTGATTTAAAAATGTCTGGGGACTTTACATCTCTCTTTGGCTTCACTGAAGGTTTGGGGGCTTTAAAACCTCTGCTAGACCATGGCAGTTTTATGTGGGAGGTTTCTTGTGTAGGTATGAAATGAGACCCCTTACCTTGAGGCTTCCATTCTTAAAAATGTTCTACTTCACTTGCAGCTCACAAGTATTGATGTTATGTTAGACTGTATATGAATTGCTGACTGAACGTTTCAAAACAGTCTATGAAAGCCTGAGATGGGAAGAATTGAGTGAAGTGGGAGCTGAAACGGGCCAGTGCTGAGTTTTTTAAGATATTTAAAATAATTCAGTCACTCGAGCAGCAAGCCCTAGGTTTGGGACAGTGCGGGTTGAGGGGGAAGCTTATCACATTTCACAGCCTCTTCAAAATTCTCTTTCAGTTTGGGGTGGGAGGGGGTTAAGGACCAACTCTGTGAGTTTAGATGTTCTCTCAGCCAAGATGGCAAATGTGATAATGTGCTCCAAAATATCTTCTGTGACAGGGCTGGGTGCCTCCCTCCAGTTCTGCCTGCAGGAGGAAATTACTTGAAACAGCCTTTCCCCAGTCAATCATTTATCTGGTGTAGGGGGTGAGAAGGCAGCACTGCAGAAAAAACTAAAATTCTTAGACCTACTTTCTCCCTCCTTTTTTGTTTCTGTTAGTGATCTCTGAAACCAGAGGTAATAAATAATGGCAAAGTGACTTACAGATTGGCTGTATTTAGAAAAGGATATATATTTTTCAGGATTTTTTTGTGGTTAATTAGCTGGTGGTACAAACCAAAGTAATTTCAAGACATTAGCTATAGAAATACCCCCCTCTCCACGTTTTCTCTCCTAGAGAGCTCCATAGCTGCAGTAAGAGGGAAGTAATTGAAGTATCAGGACTCAGTATGGTAGAACAAAAATAATTTGCTTGTAGCTATTGGTCTGGAAGACCTTGACCCATGGCACTGCAATCAATGCAGTGTTTCATAGAATGAGGTAAGAGGCCATGGAATTCTTGTTTCCTTGCACCACGAGGCATGAAATCTGATTAGTCTTGTCCTTTCGTAATTGTGATTTTTCATCCTAAAGCTGGCAGTATGTTCCCAAAAGACTACCAATATCCATGAGATTGAGTGAGAGTGTGCTGGAAAGGGTTTTCCAAATCCCTCAGAAATGGTAAGAGTACAGGATAGTTCAGGCAGAGCTCTTCTGGCTTAAACAAGTGAAATCCAGTGTTCTTAGACTCCCAGTTCTCATTAATTTCTAGGTACCCAACAAAATCATCCTCCTGAAGTGCATATATAGTACTCCACCTAGGAAAATAAAGGTACTGCCATTGACCGTGACAGACAATACAATCATCTCAGAAGAACAACTTTTCTGAATACCTAAATTATATATGCAAGTTCAGTAACTGAGTTAAGCGAACTGAATCCTATGATATAGGCTTAGATCACCTCCAGTGTGGCAGTTTAGTCATGAAGGAAAAGATCTCATGGTTCACGCGTAATAAAATATATAGAATTCCATGTTTCACACATTCTGAAATAGATGGGCGCACATAATAAATATACCAATTTTGTGTGTGAGGGTCTGGGTTTGGTAGCTGAAAAAATAGCCCTTGCATGTGAATACATGTACCAATGTCTGGAAAGACGATTAAATTAGCTGGCATTTAATTGAGGTGCTTGATGGTAACAACTGAAGGTCTAGGTTTTCAAATAATTTAACAATAAGATTGTCTAGTGAATTTTTGACATGGTTATTGAGGCAAATTGGGTATTTACTGTGCAAACCCCCCATGGCAGGAGGGTTGGAACTACATGACCTTTAAGGTCCCTTCCAATCCAAACCATTCTGTGATTCTAAATGGCCACTGTCCATCGGTGGGAAATGGCCTGCTGACTGGAGATAACAAGGGAATGTAACCTTGTAGCCTCTGACTGGCAAACCGTAATTAAAATGCAGTCCCATCTTCTCTGTGGAATGCTGTTTCCAAATGCTCATATTCAAGCTGCATAACCTCATTCATCAGGCATTCCCCTTGCCCAGAGAACCAGTTTCTTTCAAATTGGTAGCTCGCTATACGGCAGTTTTACAGCGATCGGCTACAAAGGTCGTTTCGCTCCATGACAAAGGCAACGGGATCCACACGCATGAATTTGGGCTGAGGAGCGAGGAGGGTGGTTTTGTGGTAGTGTTGGGCGCTGAAAGTCCCCAGCAGCTGAGCTTTGTGGTTAAAAAGAGAAAAAGCTTAAGGGAGGGAAGGGAGAACATGCTTTATCTTGAGAGGAGTGCAGCTTTATTTCTCTGTCGATTCACATTTCTTTTGAGACCTGCTAATTGCAACATCTCTCAGTAAGTTACTTACAGCAGTACTGCTGGGTAGAAATTGTGATAAATGCATAAACTGTGTCTTATTGATTTTTGTTGACGTTTTACATGCTTCTTATGCATTTAAAACCTCCATTCAGTAATTGTCACTATGGTACACACTCCTGGATAATGAGAGCAAAAGAAGTGAATGAAGCAGTTTGTTGACCATTATGAACAATATTATTCAAGGCTCTGTATGGGGTTTCTTGCCTGCCCTCCAGTACATCTCTGATTTGTGCTCATCCCCCATTGAATTTGCAAGACGAGAAATAAAAACCCTTGGTGCTATTTCCTCTGTTAATGATAATAACAGAAATGTTTTTAAGAGAGATTTCTTTTAGACTGATGGTAAATTTGAGCCTCTTTAATTTTAGTGCACAGCAGTAATATGGAATCTAGCAGAGGTACTGTAGTTTATTTACCCTTCTACTGCACATTTTGGCTAGATTGCTGTACAGATTGCTGGTTTGTTATATCGTTTTCTTTGACAGAAATTTGTTGCTGAATAAGTATATAGCAACATGTAGTGTGGCTAAACAATAGTAGGACATCGTCAGCTGCTATCGTAACTAAGAAACAGGTAGAGTCACAATACTGCATAAAAGGATTCTGACTTCTGATTTTGTGGTGCTTACCTTTCAGTCAGAGGTGCATAAACCAGGTTAGGTTCTCTTTTATCAAGGGCCTTTACATTGAAGAGAAAAAAAAAAAACAAAACCAAAACCAAACCTGCATGATGCAAAAATGCATTGACTTTATCTTCATGACTAGATGTAGTGCTTTTGGGTAATGATCAGGCATTGCTTTCTCTTACTGTTGTTTGATTAAAATGTGAATACAGTCTTGACTTGATAATCTTACCAGGTACACACAAAGCAAAAAAAAAAAAAAAAAGGAAAAGACATTTTGTGCCTCAATTTGATTTGCATAAACCAAACAATCTGTTGCTTGCTGGATTGCAAAATAGTTTATTTTGCCCATTGGCCACAGGGGCAACAATATTGTACTTTTGATGCCAGAATGTAGCTTTCATGCATTAGCTCTGAAATGACAATATGCTTTAGCCTCTCAGTGCTTAGATTTGCTTCATTTGGAAATCTTTTAAGTAGTAATAATAATAATGTTTTGGGGAAATTGAGTGGAACACTAAATTATTCTCTGAAACCTAAGTTCAAACTGTGCAAGGCTAAGGGAGCTGAAAATCAATGCACTTTTAAAGTCATTAGAGATCACAAGTGAAATAAGTCTGTGTTGCTTTAGCTAAGCTTTTAGTGTGCCATGGTATTATTACAAAATCAGCCTGAATCTGCATTAATTTCACAGTCTTTTTCTTTAAGATGCCCAAGGGTGCATGAAGAATAAAATGTAAATCTCAGAAGGCAATGTTTTTATTAGTCAAAAGGGCAGTGAGTCAGGCGCTAAAAAAGTTGACCTGTACCATGCCTGGTCTATGTATGACTGACAATAGTAAAAGGGTTGAAAAATAGCCCAAGTATTAGCCTACTGGCTTTTCATTACAATTGGAAAGGCTGAGGTGGGAAAAAAGTGATTTTTCAGTTATTCATGCACATCGCTTCAGAATTATTCAAGTTGGTGGGAGCTTTCATAGATCAAAGAATTACACTTGTACCTAGGACTTGGAGAAACAAAACTCGTAGAGATTTTCATTTTTAATATGTTATTTTCTTAAATGTTGAGATTCCACCTACATTACTGAATTTTGTCTGAGTCTTTCCACCTTAATCACAGGATAATCAGTGGAGTTTTTCGCATCCCTATTTGTATGGTTGGTCTTGGTCCATCACGGAAATATGTGACATTATGGACTCTTTTATTAAATTCCCAGTTCAGCTGCCAGTGATGGCAGTCATTTATTCACTATCCACAATTTACCTGCACAAAAGCCGTAGCAGACAATTGTTAATGCATGGCCTAAATAGGCTAAACTATGCAATCCAAAGTCTACATAAAAGCCTTACTTATTTCAAACCCTGTGGCTAAAGAATAAAAACAAAACCCAAAACAAAACAAGCAAACAGAAAAAAAAGCCAACAACAAAAATCCAAACCAAATTAAAGCAAGAAAACCCTTCTCCTCACCCATCCCCACCCAATTTTTTTTTTCTTTCATCTATGGTCAGATTAGCAAGTCAGCACTGTCGATAAATAAACTAGAGAAGTTGTTTATTTTTATGTACTACTGAGAACAGTGTCGTCTTGTGGCCGTTCTCGTAGACTGTGTTGGTTTAACAAGCGTCCAACCCTTTTGTCTTGTTGTTTTTTGTCTTTCCTGCTCCCTGTCCCCTTGTTCCCACAGGCTGTGCGTTTGTCACATTTTCTACAAGGGCAATGGCACAGAATGCAATCAAAGCCATGCACCAGTCTCAGACCATGGAGGTACAGTACTGTATCATTTGCCCTTTCTTTGTTTTCTTTGTGCAAATGATTGCGAATGGTAAAGCCATGCTCTCCTGGATCAGATCAGACACATGACAATCACAGATTTAAACTTTTTGCCAACTCACTCTACCTGTCTTTGTGAAGCTTATTTTTCTTAATGACCCGACAGCGCACGATAAGGTTGCTGTGTGCTGTACAAACACGATTCTTGATCCTGTTTTCAGTGGCATTCAGTAGAAAGTAAAAATGCTGTGAATACCACTCCTCAGTCATACTCTGAGTATATCTGATGAGTAAATTACCTTTAATTTCAACACACATACACACCCCCAAAGAAAAATCTTAGTTTCCTTTAAATAGATTTGTAAGCGTTGTGGTTTGTGCTGCTCTGAGAAAAAGCTCAAGAGATTTAACCTGGCCACGCTGAGTTACTAGTGCATGTGTTTTTCTGCAGATAGAATCTCTTTTTAAGTTAATATAATTTCTCCTTCTTCGTGTAGCCAATAAAAATGCTAATGATGGCAGAGCATATCGAAGTGTGGCACTTCCTGCAGAGCACCACCATGGCTGGCCCCTCACAAGCAACGCTCTTGATTTCCTTTCAAACTGCCTCTGTGGCCTCGTATTTTATCATGATGAGCAACACCAAACTTTAAACCTGTTCACTTAATGTGAATGTAGCTGCAGGCTAACGATCCGTTCGTTGGAGTGGTTATCGAATGCCACGGCTTGTCTGGCAATCTCAAAACTTTTGTCAGTCTGTGATTTTTGTCATGGTCTTTCAGAATTTTGCACAAAAACCCGCACAAGTATGAAGTCTTTACTTACTCTGAATCTTCTAGCTTATCATTGGAGAGTGCATGTTATACTGTATTATGTATACTGTATCTTTGTGTAGTGATGATTTTTCTCAGAGGTGGCATTGATGTTATGTGCACNGTACCAAAGCCAAAGGCATTTATTTGCTGCTTTTTTTTTTTTTTTTTTTATTTATTTCTCCACCAGGACCTTTCGATATTTTATTTTTTTTTCTCAGTGACTTTTCTTTGCAATGCTCTAGTCTCCCAAAGCATGCTGGGTGCTAAACAATCATTATTGCGTCATGTCGTTGAGCTGCTTTGTGTAACGAGCCAAGGCGGGAGATCAGGGGTGGGAGGGTGGACAGAGTAAGAGAAGAAGGAGAAGACAAAAATCAAGCCAGTGCATGAAAATGTCACTAAGTGTTTCCTGTATACTACAAGTAATGATATCGGCATTGCAAAGCTATTGTCTTTCCAAACATCACCTTTGAATTTGGTTGAGCTTCTTTTATAATCGATGTGTTTTCTTTTCAGTGCAATGCATTTTTAGACCCTGAGTATACAGTTTTAGATGAGAATCTGCCAATGAGATGAGAATAATTGAAATTATCTTTCCTAGAAAGCTGCTGTCATACAATCTATGCAGTCTGACAGTATATTGTGAAAAAACTGCCACTTTGAGTCTCTGAAATAATACTCATAGTAATTTGTCTGCCATGCACTACTCCATTATATGTTTTGCTGGGTTTGATTCCAACTAAAAAGGAAATGTTTATTGGTAATACTGTGTTTTACCTGTATTTTCCATGTATTTTAATGTATTTTTCTGTCTAGCAAAATGAATTTTACACAGCTCTACTTCAGAAGATGGTAACAGTAAAGAAATTATACCTCCTAGACAAATTCTCCCACTCTTCTGTTGTATGCAGTTCTCCGAAAGAGGCTGCGTTTTGATGTGATACTCCTGTTGACACTAGTTCTATGGAGTAGTTTATTCTTGGATCAAAATACTTCTCAATACCTTTAGAGACATCATCAATGAAAACCCCAAATTGGCATAGTGATTCCAAATAATTTGCACTTTGAACATGTGGGGCTTTGTGTCAGTTGAGCTTAGACTGAGTCCCTTCTTGGAGAGAAACGATACCTCCTCCAGATCTGTGGGTGAGGAACACATTGAAGTCTGTACCTTCTGTCTTGACAACACAAAGAAAAATATGAATGCAGTACCAGCTGTTGGGAAGAAGGTGATGCTAAATAGGGTGGAGATACCACACCATTGAATGAGGATGGGAAGGTGCACCTTGTGTATGTTCTGGGAGCTTCCTCTCAAGGTAGAAAATGAAAGAGCGAAAAAGAGAAATCACCCTTTATGCAATAAAAATTTCACCCACTTGTGCCAACACTCTTCTAGGTAAAAGTTAACTTGGTTTAGATAATATTAGTTCTCAACTCTCAACCTGAAACAGTGGTCCTTTGGACACCTTTGTTTCATGGTTTTTGTTTGCAAATAAAAGTGGTCTTGGGGGGCGATATGTAGTAAACAATTAGGCTTCCACCCAATTACTGCAGGATTTATTTTCTAATTTCATTATTTTCAGTTCTTTGGCATGTATCATTGAGCAAGATAAATTTTCAGTAGGCTAAGAAAGGAGCAATGGGGGTGTTAATACCTTCTAGAATAATGAATTCTCTAACTACTCTTTCCACCTGACTTTCTGACCTGGTTAAACCAACGGATTGTAAAAACATAATTGCTGCTCTGGAGTTTTTGTTCTTTTATCTCATTTCTTATGGATTTTTGTTTGTTTGTTTGTTTAAGGCATTCAAATGCAGCACCAGTAGAAGACACTAATTTGTTATCATGGAGTAAATTTGATGCAACAATAACAACTCTTTTCTTATATAGAGCCACTTGCTACATATAATTTCAGTCTTCAGAATGTTTGCTCTCTTGAAAATGATGAAGTGATGAAATATAGAACACAGAGTGAAAAAATGAATTATAGATTCATAAATTGCAGAGATATTGTTTTTATACAATTTACTGACATTTAAGCATTCATAAATATGTCAGCTGTAGTGTTGAGTGCTGAGCTGCTGAACTGAGAACTGAAATAGCCATGTAATATTTCTTCCTTTGAAATTCTTTTGTATTTCTTGGGAAGTAGATTTGATTCTCTTGTACATCTAGGTAGAAGGCAGTAAGTTCTGGCTGGTTTTAGCCCAGTGTTGCCAATCCTCATATTAAAGAGGAACAACTTGGTTGTTTTTATTAGTGAAACCAGAAAAATCTCTCTCACAACCTTCACACCCCCCACTCTTTTTTTTTCAAAGGGTCTTGTTTTTAATACTAGTATTAAAATCACTAGAGAGAGGTAGTTGTGTAACAAGCTGACTCCTTCGTAATCTTAATTTGATTGATGGAGAGGTACGTATCTTCTTTCTTCCTCATTGAAATATTGAAAGACATTTTTACGTTTAAATGCATCAGAAAGAAGTTGGATGTGGAATAATAAATAACAAGTGATGATTTTCTAAGATAATTCTGAAGGAATAGAATTGATGTGAGATCTTTTTACAAGAGATACTATTATTATTATTGTGATTTATTTCATCGTTTTGTCTGTTGATTGTAAATATTCTTATCATTTGTCCTAATGTGACGTTCTTCAGAGAAAAGGAACGTGGCTGCTTTTTTTAAATAATAGAGGACAGGAAGTTTTCTGAAGATGTTCGCAGAGTTGTGAGAGCAGCCATGTCAAGAGTTAGATTAAGTATAACCCAACTCTGCATCCCACACTACACACTTCAGCTAAAGTGCTGCTGGATTTTTTGGACTTGAGTCACCTTTCACTCCTACCATTGTGTTCAGATTGAAGTTAGACAAGAAATTAGTATAACAAAGCATGGCGGGTGGAGGGAAGTTATTCACTGGATCCTATGAAATTGGAAAACAGTTTGAAATGGATTGACAGTTTCTATGACTCACAACATGCTTGAATTAATTTGAAGAACTGAATCATTGCAGTATATAGTTTACTCCCTTGATTTGAAAAAAACGAAGACTTGAAAGGTTAAAATACAAAAGCATTTGTTAGCAGGGGGAAAAAAATGCAGGGAAAGCAACAGAAGCATCTTTCATATTCACACCTTGTTCTCTCAGTGACTTTGCCCAGGAATACCCAACCTGAAGTCTGAGGGAAATATCCAACTTACCTCAAAAGTCCATCTGGTCCATGATCTCCTACTTCCTCTTAAGGGTCCCTCAGACATGGTTAAGGAGTAGGCTGCAGACCAGATCTCTAATTCTTTCTTAAAGCCTCCCTATTTCCTAAGGTGTCTTACATGTCATATAACAAGAAGCTTATAGAAGCAATAGAAGAAATGGTGGCAACCAGGAATGGGCTGCTGTCACCAGAACTACTCACTGTTGGTCTGTATCCTTCCCTTTGTTCACATCTCAAGGGTGTTTGATACAAAATGTGCCTGGGAGCGGACCTCAGGTGGGTGAATTATCCCAGCAGCATCACCCTTTGTGCTCACTTTGAATTAAGAGTCCTTGATATGAAAAGGACCAGTGACCCGCTGATGATGGATGCTCACAGTCTATTTATGTAAGATACACAAGCCAACTGCACCAGGTGTGACCGCACAGCCAGACCGTGGTGACAGGGCAGTGTTGACTGTGTGGTCCCTGGCAGCACGGAGGTTGGACACCTCTCCCTTTGGCGATGCCTTGAAAACAGACTGCAGACAAAGCATCACGTCCATCTCATCAGCTGTGAAGCTTAATTAAAGAGGACTGGTACACTTGGATGTTTCTGGCAGCAATTTTGATAGCTGGAAGGAAAAGATAGCCTGAGGAAAGGTGACTTGAAAAAACAACTGGGGAATCAACAGTTTCTCCATAGCTTCTTTTCCTAAGAAATTGAAAATCTTAGTCCTTGCAATGTTAGGTGTCATAGAATCATAGAATCCTCTGGGTTGGAAGGGACTTCCAAAGGTCATCTACTCCAACCTCCCTGCAGTAAGGAGGGACATCCTCGACTCGATCAAGTTGCTCAGAGCCTCATCGAGCCTGAACGTATGCCAATCCCAAAGAGTGTGAGCGAGCATGTCATGCCGTTGCCAGTGGCCCTAGGGGTCATGGCTGAGCTCACGATGGGAGGGTGACTCGGTGTGATTTAACGCTTCTGTCTTTCCTGATCTGTCTAACCGCAGGGCTGCTCTTCGCCAATCGTGGTGAAGTTTGCCGACACCCAAAAGGACAAGGAGCAGCGGCGTTTGCAGCAGCAGTTGGCACAGCAGATGCAACAGCTCAATACTGCCACTTGGGGAAACCTCACAGGTCTTGGAGGACTCACACCACAATATCTAGCTGTAAGTTCATTTCAGAGGCAGTTCTTATTTTAGAACCATGGTAACTCAGCTATAGGAAATTCCCTGCAATAAATTGCTAAGTCTTTCAGGATACAACGCATGTCTTCTTCTATATTAAAAAAACCCCGTATGTTTATCATATGGTCTAAAAAAAACCAACAAGGAATAGAATTTGATAAAGCATTTCAAGATGTGTCAGTGCTGTCCAAGGCAAACCTTTAAAGTTTACTCATGCTTCAAAATAAAATTTGATTCCATTAGTTTTATTGTTCTTTTGAATATTAGAGTCTGGTTTTTGTATCTGGAATAAAATTTAAGTTCTTCCTTGGGGGAGGACAGACAGTCAGCTGAACACTGTAAAGGCCCTGTGTATATGGTGCAGACTTTAAACTAGAATATGCTCCTCTAGTTTTCCACATTTTCATTTAGAAATGACTTTCACTTTAATGTGTGATCCTGTCAATGCTAATAGCTGCATGGTTCTTCCTACCTCATACAGAAAGTGAAGATGGCAAGGATAAGCCATTTGTTTCTCCTAAATGTGAAATGGTATTTTTCTTGGTCCGTTTGTAAGATGAGAAAGAGGAGTTAGCTGCTGCCCCTGGTAGAGAAATTTGAAATCCATAGACACATCTGAAAGGTCCTGGATGACCAAAAGAGAGTCATCTGCAGCACAACTGATAGAGAGCCTCTGCCTTTTGTGGCTTTGGAGTTGAGAGGTCTGGTTGAGCAGCTTTTGGCTAACTTGGGAGTTCCTGGTTGTTCTGAGTTAGGCAAATAGACGCATCCATATGTACATAAATATGTCATTTGTATGCGTACAATACTTTGGTATAGTGATAGAATTATAAACAGCAGTTTACCTGGCAATTAAAAATATGTATTAGTGCTGAGGTAGGCTAATTAATACTGAGGTAGGCTAAATTGTTATATACAAATACCAGTCTAATGAGTATCTGTGTACTTGATTCATAAAGAAAATAAAGAAAAACCTAAATTCAAGGGGGTGGGAGAGAATGGACCGTGATTGACAGAGATGAGTTATGGTAACTACTAGACTACAGAGGGTTGTAATTAGTCACGCTATGTTGGTTTAAATAGATTTAACACCTGGTTGTTAAAAAGAATAAATTGATTAATTGTTTTAAAGCAGCAATGTTATTGAGTTTCCCTTGTGTCTCTGTGTTTCTTAATAGAGATTAGACATTAATATGGATTTACAGCATTGACTCTAGGGATGTTCATTCCAACAATAGGCAGAAGCAAGAGACTATATAAATGTAAAGGAAAGCATAAATACTCCAAATATGAAATGATAGCTCATTTTTGTTTTATCTTCATTTGCTACATTAATGTGAGATAAATTGCTGTGTTGTGTTGTTCATTTGCAGCTTCTGCAGCAGGCAACTTCCTCCAGTAACTTGGGTGCCTTCAGCGGCATTCAGCAAATGGCCGGTAAGTTAAAAACCACTTCATTTTGCTCCAGCTATGTTTTGTATTCTTAAGCTATTGAATTCTGTACCTCTAATAATCACATTGTCGGGGCGGGGGGGCATGTTGTGTATTAAAAGTGGCAGATGTATTGGCAGGGGACAGCTCGCGGTTCAACATCAATAGAAACACTTTCTCCCCTCTTTCAGAAACTGAAATTAAACCCAGTGCTCCCAGGTTGTGCAAACAGTTTGTCTTGCATTAGTCACCTGCCATTTGTCCAGAGTAACCAATTGTAAATTGCAGGAGAGCTCTTAGTCCCTGCAGCCGTATCCTGCCCTATGAAAAGTGTCAGTAAAGCAACAGCAGGATTACATTCTAATTTCCAGTGAGATTTCAGTGTCCTGAAAAAATCAAATTAATGGCAGCCCTCAAACATTTTAATAATAGGTGGTGAGTAAAAATGTTCTGACCTTTTTAATGAAACCCGAGATTACAGGCCTACCTTCAGTGTGAATTTTCAGGCTCGTTTTATAATCATGGAAAATTAACTAGGTACCTTTTTGACTTTGGAACCCTGGTTGACAAAATTACACAACGTAAGATTTTATGTAGAAGTATAATCTTTAATCTGGAGGAAAAAAGAAAGAAAGAAAGAAAGAAAAGGGGAAAAAAAATAATCAAAGTGTGAGCGGGTTTGAAAGCCAGCTAGTCGGAGGGTTTCTTAGTAATGAGCTGTGTGCCAGTAGTAACTGATGTGTAGTGATTAGCAAAAGGTCACTCCCGCTGTGTGACCTACCATGCTGATACCCTAACTTAACATGATGCTAGAGAAGGCAGCATGTGCAGTAAATCAGAGCACAGATGCACATTATGCCTGCCGCGAGAAACTGTTAAAAGGCTTTTTTTCTTGTTAGAGGGGAGGAAAAAAAAAATAAAAAAGGGAAGCACAAAACCCCTAAATTGCTACATTAGTTTATTTTAATCGTGAAGCCACTGAATCAATGGAATACAACATTGTGATTGCTTCATCATCACAAAACAAAGGCTAAAATATTCAAACGTCTTTATGAACACCATTTTGTCACTCTCTTTTTTTAATCCTGGTCTTTGGCTTCTTCTGCTTCTGCTTTGAATGAATCCTGAAATACTTTAGCAAGTATAGATGTACGGCTCTGTATATCTATACCCCACAGGTATTCTTTGCTCAATTGTTATATTATGCCATTA
Source organism: Baryphthengus martii (assembly GCA_013396935.1). Taxonomy (NCBI): domain Eukaryota; kingdom Metazoa; phylum Chordata; class Aves; order Coraciiformes; family Momotidae; genus Baryphthengus; species Baryphthengus martii. The sequence goes on along the minus strand of VWZK01016812.1, from coordinate 52,097 downwards.
TTGCAGTGACATCAGAGACTAATGTGAACCTGCTGTCTGACAATATAAATTGGCCTACAGATGACAATATCTCTGAATTATTCTCTCTTCCTTAGACCTGCTGGCAGTGCTTGCTGGTTCTATTATGTTACACTTGCAATCTAGCATTTTTTCATCAAAAATATATATCTTAATATGATAAACAGAACAGAGCGGTTCAGTAACAGTTTTATGCTCGGCAGTTTTGGAAGTGGCTTTGAGCTCAGAGATTGTGTTTAATGTTTTCATATTTGGTTAGGTCTACAAAATGAAAGAATTGAGACACCAAGGAAAAATAATGTGATATCCATTGCATTATGTGCACCTTAGAAGTTTTCTGTTGCCTGTTTCTCCCTGTTAGTGTACATTCAGCTTTGTCTTCAAGAACTGTGTTAAAACTAAGAATTTTAGTCAAGTAATTTCAGGATGGGTTCTCAGCCTGGGATGTGATTCATTCTCTGAAAATCATACGGTTTTGAGACTAGTAGACAGTCATCTTAAGAAATCATAGTGGCACATCATTGTTACCTGAGGGATATGCCTTCTCGACTACAGATTAGATTGCTAATGCTCTCATCTATGGGATAATTTAATGACTGACTGCTTCTCCTGGAAAATATGTATTTTTTATCTTATAGTCCTGTTATCAAAACAGCTTGAAATCTACTCCTTTCTTTCCTCAAAACATGTAAATCTTAAACCTGGATGTTCAAGGTGAAATTAGAGATATGAAATTTCTCTCTGTGCTGCAGCTCTACATGAAAGTGCTAAAGTCTAAGCACTATTTCATCACTAGGACTGAGAGATCATGTCTTCTCCTCAGAAATCATGTGGTACTGTTACCCTGTGCACCTGGAATTAAAGATTCATGTATTATTTTTTGCAAAAGGAATAGAAAATACTCCTGTGTCTGCAGCAAGATCTCGCATTACCTGCTGAAGCCATCCTTGAATGTTTGTAAAGGCCTAGAGGTTTTTAGTTTAAGCTGTATACATGAATTTTACAAAAATGGATCTAATATGGATTTCCATAGTGTGTGTAGCTTACCTATTAATATAATATTTCAAGGTGAGGAATAAAACCTGGGCACAATTCACTAAGGTGCTAAAGAAGATCCATCTTTGCAGCTTGCAGTTTCTTTGAACTTTGAATTTGAGGGGTCCAGCTTTTATCTTTGAAGTCAATGAATGTGCTTAGCACTGAATTCATGCACTAGAAGTTTGATCAAAAGCCACATAAGCAACTGAAATTTCACTCTTACTTACGTGCCAGGGCTCTAGCATCTCTTTTATGCTTAAGTCTCGATGAAGACCCTCAGTAAGTTTGCAGATGATGCCAAGTCGGGTGGAAGCAAAGGGATCTGGATGGACCAGATCGATGGTGCCAAGGCCAGCTATATGAGATTCTGCAAGGCCAAGTGCCGAGTCCTGCACTTGGGTCACAACAACCCCCTGCAGTGCTCCAGGCTTGGGAAAGAGGAGTTAGAAATTGATGAAAAAGGACCTGGGGGTTTTACTTGACAGCCAGCTGAATATGTGCCAGCGTGTGCCCAGGTGGCCAAGAAGGGCAACAGCATCCTGGCTTGTATCAGCACTGGTGTGGCCAGCGGGACTAGGGAAGGGATTGTCCCCCTGTACTAAGCACTGGTAAAGCCACACCTCAAGTGTGGGTTTACTTACTGGGTTCAGTTTTGGGCCCCTCACTCCAAGAAGAACATGGAGGTGCTGGAATGTATCCAAAGGACAATGGAGCTGGTGAAGGGTTTAGAGAACAAGCCCTGTGAGGGCTGTCTGAGGGAGCTGGGGTTGTTTAGCCTGGAGAAAAGAAGGCTTAGGGGAGATCTCGCTTTCAACAACTCCTTGAAAGGAGATTGTAGGGAGATTTAGATTGGACATTGTGAAAAATTTCTTCACCAAAAGGATTATTAAGCGTTGGAACAGGCTGCCCAGGAAAGTGGTGGAGTCACCATCCCTGGAGGTATTTAAAAGCCATGTAGATGTGGTGCTGAGGGACATGGTTTAGTGGTGGACTTGGCAGTGTTAGGTTAATGGTTAGAGATGGTGATCTTAAAGGTCCTTACCAAGCTAAAGGGGCCTGTGATTCTAAATCACAATTTGCCAAATTAGAACTTCTAATACGGCCACCCCTTTGTCCAAAAATAGGGACCTTTAGATCTGCAAGCATTTGGTTATACTACTAAAATTCATGTTGATTCTATACTGAACAGCAAGGACATAGCACACACCCTGCTGCACATGTGAAGAAATATTTACCATGCAATCCTCAGCAATATTATTTCATAGAATCATTAAATCAAAGAAATGTTCTTTGCTAGCAGAGCAAAGACACTGATCTTCAGTGTGAAGTTTTAAATTCTCTTTCCCTCAGTCTGATTAAAGTAGTTTTTATGTGGCAAAAGCAAAGAATCTTTAGCTTTGTTGAAAGGAACGGCCTTTTGGGGCATTTCTAGTTGAAGAGAATTGGTGTTGGTTGGTTGGTTGTATTGGGAACTGGGGATCCAATCCAAAGAAAAATGGATATTTTTCTCAAGAATGCACTAATATACAGACATTAAACACACAGAGCACCAGCTCCAAAAGTGGGTGCTGTTCTCACCATAGCACCCCACTGGCACTGATGTATATTCAATATTGCCTTTGCCCTATGTTCGTAAACCACGTGTAAAGACCAAGCAAATCATGAAACTATCTCACTGAAAATTTCTGAGATCTTAAAATGTGGGAGACAAAAAGCAGTAGCTTGTCATCTAGCTTTCCAAGCTTTAAGGTTCCACGCTTGGTTCCCCAGTTTAGGTTTTCTCATTTTTATTGAAAATAAAGAGATTTTTATGAAATAGTTTTATTGCAGGAGCCAAGCTAAAGGAAACAATGTAGTATGTAAAGACTGATGATAAAGTTGGGAGAGTTGGCAATGCTGCGTGGTCTTGATTTACAGGAGTTAACCCGACCTGGTCAAATTCAACTTCATTGTCCTTTGTAAAACATGCAAGCCCATACCATCATCAAGTGTATATTTTATAGTGAGCACTTCCTCACCTTTCCTCCTCTCCTCTAATATCTGCTAGTGCTAATTTGAAGGCAATATTTTCTCTCATATGCCTCTGAAGCTTCACTGTCTAGCCTGTGCTTTGTCTTTGGACAAGGCTAATGATATAGATGAATTACATTATGTGATTCGATTGTCTTACTTTAAAAAGACAATGCAAGCTACATCAAGTACTAGCAACTTTCAAGTAAAAAAGATTCCTCCTTCAAATATACACAAATTGCATGGAAAGCTTAGCTGAAAGGAGATTGATGTCATTTGAATGTTTGCATGGAATTTGGCTGGCACTGAAGGAGGTCCTAAAAGTAGCAGTTGTTTAAGACAACCTGCCTGTTTAAGAAGAACCTGGAAAGTATGATATAGACAGTATAAACAGGGAGATTTTTATATTGTGTAGGGTAACTGTAGAAAGCGGAAATGTTCAAAAATATACAATCTATGAAGGTTTTCTGTTGTCAATTAATATAAAATATTTTGGCAGAAATACAGAAATATTTCTATGGCTGTGACCATTCAGGACCTAGAAATATGTACAGTACTCCTAAAAAACACAAAGGGACTATCTTAATTTCTTCAAACACACAGTGTATTTTGCTTTCTGAAGTCATGCAGGAGAAGAAACCATGCTTTTGGCTTTTCTTGCTTTGACTTTCAGATCCCTAAACCCTCTGCAGCTGGGACTTATATTTTTCCAATGTATGTGGTTTTTTCCAGTCCTTTCCAAACTCTCTCGAGTTTGGTTGCACTTTGAGTTGAACTTCTGGCCCTTTCTGAGCCCTGTTCAATCCATTTCACCCTTCTTCTGTTACCCAAGCCAGATTTCCTCCTGTTGCAGAGTCTGTAGGAGCAGATGGGTGAGGGAAACTCTGTGAGTTTCTGCTTTCTGAATATTTTCCTCTAATTGTTGGTTTGGCTCAGTGGATCTGGAGGGACCAGTTGGAAGCCAGGACCATCTGCACAAAAGCTCTATACTTTTGCATTGGCCCAAAGATCCTTTATATCCTCTGACTCTTTGGTGGCTTCATTCCAGCAGAGCCATACTGAAGGAGCACTTCTTCTACTATGACCTCTTTAGGGATATCATATTAAAAGTAAAGGTCACTGAGAAACTGTTTCCAACTCAAGGGAGAAATCTGTTTCTTAAAGATAACTACCAATTTTGAAATGCTGGCCTCAGGGACTAAAACCATTGAGCTTTTGTAACAATAATTCCATTGAAAGTTCTACGTAATTTAACCCATACCATTTGGGTTTGCGTTGTGGTTTTTTCCTAGCTAATAAAACAACTCAATTTAGCATTTTTTTGGAAAGGCAGAGTTTGAGCCTGCTCTCAATCCACACGTTGCTCGTGCTTACAGGAGAGGCACCTTGAGAGGGAAACCAACACTTGGCAGTTTACAAGATGTGCTTGTTCAGATGGTAAAAGTGCGTGATATGGAAGTTTGGCCAAATCTGGACACAGGATCTGTAGCTCTGGCTGGGATTTCCATAAACTCTGAAAAAGAAAGAGAGGGACTTTTTATTACCTTAGTTCCTCTGTGGGTGGAATTCATCCCACTGAACCTCAGCAGTTTTGAGACTAGGCATCCGGTCTCCCTGTGATGTCAATGAAGGGGGAGTCACTCATAGGCTGCAATTCATCCTACCAAGAGCTGGGGTTAATCTGTCTATTTTAGGATCGACTGAATTATGCTCTCTTTCTCTGTCCTTTGACTATAGCAAAAGCCTGGGTGAGTAACTTTTATTCGGATGAAGTTAGATCAGATGAATCCTTCCCTCTAGAACTGGGGAAGTTTCAACTGAAAAAAAAAGCACACTTGTTGCCAGGAATGTGTTTAGAACACACATAACTTGAAAATGTGCTGAAATCCTACTTGAGTCAGATGGTAACTCAAGCTTTCAGTTGGAATTAAGCATACGCTTGTAAAAAAAACAAGGCAGAATCAAATGTGGACTTAAAAAGTTGTTTTAAGGGCTTTGCTGAACACTGAATGTTCAGGGTACCTTAAGCACTGCTCAGATAAGCAGCTTTTCTAAAGATAGGTGCAGAACATACATGGTTTGATGGGGGTAGTGCTCAGGTCTCCTGTCTATTTTAATTCTTCGGATATTGCTGGAATAACATCACACTCTGTCAGACACAGGCTGTGAAGCCTTTACCCTCATTTTTGACAACAGCATCCAAAACGGCTGATGTCAGTGTTAGGACGTAGTTGCTTTTCGGCCTGGAGATGATAAATTTTACTTTAATCCATGATTCTTAAAATGCAGTCAGGATTTAATTCAGAAGGAATAAATCCTAATCATTCAGAAGGATAAAATTTCCAAAGAGAAGGAAGTCAAGTTAGTGGGAACTGCTTATGAGCTGTGCAGATTTGGCTCCGGTGTTCACCACTGACTTTGAAACTCTCCATGCATATATTGTCACTAAAATGTAGCTAGTGCCTTCCTTTATTAGAAATCTGTTCAGCAAGCAATTCTCAGCTATTTCCTAATATGATTTTATTATGCTTTTGGAAACCCGAGAGCTGATGAGGCCTAAGAAGTCTTCAGGAAAAGCTCGTGACTCTGTTGCCTCCTCTACAAATACCCAGTAATTCCAAATTTACAGTTATCACAGGAGAAAAGCGGTGGTGACTGAAATGAGGCAAATTGCTTCATTGTATGAAAGTTTGTGTCAGAGGCAGCACAAGAAGTTGTAAAATGGAAATCTCGTGCTCTCAAATTTCCCCGTGTTTTCACAGAACTGCATCTGTGACTGTGCAGCACTACAAAAATTTCCTGTGAATGTGCTAATAGGCCTTATGAGAATGTTCTATCACCATCCATCTGTCACTTTTTAACAGGCCTGATTGGCAAGCACTTGTAACAACTGACATCTGTTCTCGCTTATTGATATGTAGATTTATGGTAATTGCTGTGAACAATAAGACACAAAATTACCTAAGGTGAACATTAAATTAAATTTTCATGCCCCTATCCTTATAAATAATTTTTTTTTAAATCTTAAGTTTCAAGCAAGGCATACTGTGCATCTGTTTTGTACATAATTTAATTGTTTTTTAATCTGCCAAATAACAAAATGAAAGTTGAATTTCCTTGCAATCTTGAATATTTGCCAAGCTGATAGCACATTGGTAAATACATGTTATTAAAAATGGAATCAAACTGTATTGTGATTCTGGTTTTTATAATCATTTCCCTTTAATTCCCAACATCGTTTCCATCATGAAGATCAAGAGTTATTCCTTACCCAGAAGTTTTTTTTTCCTCTACAGGGGGATTTTCATTTTTCATGTGCAGCTCTGCCTATGAGGCTGTTCTTCAGTGTTAAGCAATTTGCATTTCTTCAGAGAGTGGTGCATTTGCTGAGCGAGCAGCACTTTCAAATAAAAATGATCTACTCATTTGTGGTCCAGCTCAGTTGCGGGATTTGGGACTCGTTTGAAAGAGCTGTAGGATGTGAAATGTGTGAAGACAGTCTATGAAAGGGGAGAATGAGATAGCAGATCAGTCCCACAGAACTATATACCTCAGCTGAAGTTCAGTAAGAGACTAAAGTGCTGAACCAAAAATCCCTGTTTGACAGCAAAGTACTTTTTGGGTCTGAGACTTGAGAGCATTTGGTTTCTTTCGTCCAAGTTTGTCCTAGCAAGTGAGATGTTGACACACTTGACAAGTTTATGGGAGAAACCAATAAAAAGGGAGCAGAGATGGTAAAATGCCTGAGGAATGTGGAACAGTGATGACAGGACTTATTTTTTATATATTTGAGCAGGCAGAGGATCCTAAAGAGGATGCACACCTAATTGTGTCAACAGGTTTATCACTTAATATAGAGCATACTGGCTAACGGTGTGTGCCATGAACCTTTGCCGACAGTCACATTTGGGTGCTCAGTTCAGTGTGACTTACACACGTGTGACCACAGCAAGCAGTCATTTTCCTGAAGGCACTGAAGCTGACACCCTGTAACATCTGCAGAGCTGGTTTGTGGCAGGGGTGTTTTAGTCTCCTCTGTAGTAAAACATACTGGGGTGGGGAGACAACGTCGTCATCACCTAGCTCTTGTTAATCTTCTTTTGGCATTGAAGGTCTTCCAGCAAGTTGATGGGTTCCTCTTGTAACTTCCACAGGAAATGTCCCACTATAAAAAATGGTTTTGTAGAATAAGGCAGTGCTGGTGTTTGTTTTGCTTCCACGCAGGCATGACGGGCATTCGTGAGCCCAGAGAGAGCAGTTGTTTGTTCCACTGCCTCTTGACCTTGCCTTGCCTGTTATGTTTTTCCTTGAGGGCTGTATATTGTGCGTATGCTGCCTTCCAGCTTCACAGCCCTCTGTGCTCATAGCCTTCTGCAGCCTTACATGCATGAGCAAAGCCGTGCACATAAAAAGATACAGAAAAAGCAGTATTAAACTGCTTCAGAATCCATTTGCATCTAAACTGAGGTTTGGAGAAAAGTCCACGCATTTTCAGAAGCATATGGGATTTCTTCTACAAGAAGGTATTTTGCTGGCCCTCCTCTTGTACAGTTCTCTATTTGTTTGCTATAATTTAATCCTGCCATGTGCGCTGTTTTAAAAGTCTAAAGTGGAAACCTCCCCACAGAGGAAATATAAGCTGATTATGACTGATCTTTCTGATGAATAAGTAACCAGTGGGTGACAGAAAACCATGCTGCCATGATGGAGAGCAACCCACTGCTTTCTCAAATCTCTGTTACAGAATGGCACAAAATAGGACCTCAGTGAAGACCAGCACTGTTTGCTGGACATTCTTTGCTGAATTACTTGTTATTACTTCTTATAAAGGACGAGGATAAATGATATTTGATGACCAGATATCAATCCAGGATGGAAAAATGGATTCCATATTTGGTTTGAGAACCACTGTCTACTTTTCTTGAAAAGAGCTGGACTCCAGCTTAAGTCTTCTCCATCCTTAGAATCTTTTTTGAAATAATCTGCAGAATCTTACTATCAAAGAAAGAGGATTTTTTAAATTAAAAAAACAACCAACCACCCAAGAGAAGCAAGTAGGTCAACTGAGTAACTAAAAAAAAAAAAAAAATTTAAATGATGCTTGCATATCTGAATTTCTATCTGAATTGTACTTTTTGACTGAAAAAAATTCTCAAGTCAAACCAGAAATAGGATTTGAAAACGGTTGTGAGTTTCTTTACCATCTCTAGTTCCAGAAATTTATTCGTCAATATGATGCTGCTTCCAGCAGTCAGTTTTAGACTGACAGTAAAAATAAAAGGTTTTTGAAACATTTAGTCACATTTTCCTCCCTTAGAAAATGAGTTTGTTCAAGATATGAGATACTTTAAGCAGTTTTATTCTATTCATCTGAGTATCCAATATCTAATTCTTTAGTATTTATAAAATGTCTGTGTAATTAAGGTACAGTTTTGCCATTCAGAATTATCTTTGTATTTTAAGCACTTAAACTTTGTGAAAGCTGGTTTATAAGACTGCCCAAATTGCAACAATGAGCCATGATCACTTTATTTTGTAGTTACATCAAAATGTCTAGGATAATAAAGACTTGTGACTTGGGTAGCTTTACTGCATCTTGCCAAATAGTTTGGATTCGTAGTGTTTGAGAAGAACATTATTTTTTAATGTGGTCATTAGCCTCGAAAAGAAACCCAAAAGAGCTTTTTTAGTCATGTAATTCTCCAATTGTGTTGTGCAGATTCCAGAATACAAAGTGGTGGATCTCGGATCAGCTAATACCTCACTCCGAACAGTGTCATTGTGTCACAATTTCAAAAGTACCAACATCTGAGCTGACTTTGAGCAACTGACTGAGGCACAGAAGTTAGAACCTCAGCCAAGCCAGGTGCTCACCTGAGATCAGACCTGCCTGTTGGAACATGACATCTTTAAATTTGAGGTGTAAATAGATGCTTATATCAAGGTTCACCTCGCAGTCCCCATTATTGGGATAGTAAGAATACCTCTTTTTGGAGCTTGCTGATTGTACCAACTTGAGTCTGCCACATATGCATTTGAAAGTAATACTACTCTCCATTACTGCAGGAATTTTCAATTCCTAGAAAATGCCCTCCCCATTGCATCTTTTTTCTTCTCAAATATACTTACAATGTACTATGTTTAACCTCTTTTTTATTTTTTAAATTTTTTTTCTGATGTTCTCCAAGCTGTTAATTTCCACTGTTTTGAGCAACAAAGTGTGCAGGGAGAAGTAGCATCTCTTATTAGACAAACTAATGTTAAGAAAAAAATGGACAAGTTTCCAGGCACTGAAGCTCTCCTTTGGGTGTTCCCCAAAATTCATGCAGTCTTCCCAGCTCTATCACTTGGTCTGAAAAAGGTATTGCTCTTCCTACCACCTTTTGCATGTACTTACATTAACAGGACTACAAGAACATAATAAAACTCTTTTAGTGTTTTGGTTTTATGCACTCTGCCAACTCTCCTGAGGGCTCAAGCAGCACACATAGATCTCCCTTGTGTCCAAACCAAAACTGATGATCGCTCACTGCCAAACAATGTCTCTCATGTCTGTATGTAGACACTCAGCCTGAATATCTCCCCTGTGGACAGTTCTATCTTACTCAGAGGATCCTGAGAAGGATCCAGTCTGGTTAACGCTAGCATCTAACTTGTACCTGCACTTCAGTCTCTTACTAAAGCAGTTCGCCTCAGAGTGGTACCTAAGTACTTTGTCTAGTCCAAGGTACTTTAGAAGGCTTCTGAAGTGATAAACTCCTGTCCCTCTAAGTCAAATGAATGTCATTTGCTGTTCCTTAATCGTCCTTGTTTCCATTTTACATCAATTTTATTTATTGTTTGTCCTTTTTTTTTACCTCGCCATCTAAATTAAAGCTTTTGCTATTTAAATTCGTCCATTTCCTGAAGATCCTCGTTGAATTGCAGGTATATCTTCCCCACTGCAGGTGTATCTCCCCTACATCTTCTAAAACAGTGAAGTGACAGATGACTGAGTGAGTTGATACCACAGTCCAGAGCTTCTACCCTGAAAGTCCCTACCTCAGTGACGGCTCTGTGGTCAGACTGATACCAGTTTGACATTCTAAGTTCATGTGGTTTTACAAATGAACTATCAAAAGGATAATCAGCACAATTATTGGCTACTGCACAGTGTAGCCTTAGTAGATACATTCAGAGGAGGCACGGGAAAAATAATTGTATTCATCCCAATTATATGACCCTGTCCTGAACGCGTTTTAAACATTAGTTATCTTCTTTACACCCCCTGCCTTGTCAGGAAATAGCATTGCACCTGGGCTTCACACAGAGTTTAAATGACTTTTAATTCTACACTTCCCTTACAGAAGAGGCACAAGCCAGGTTTAATTTTCCTGAACTATAGGCTGGTGCCTTTTCTCAATTCCAAGGAAGAGAGAGGAGAGATACTGTTCAGGGACAGAGCACTGAAACAGGCTGCCCAGAGAGATTGTGGAGTCTCCTTCTCTGGAGATATTCAGAACCCACCTAGATGCAATTCTGGGCAACCTACTCTAGGTGAACCTTAAATTGTAGATGTCTTGGGAGTGAAAGGAAGAATTGAATATTTTGGCAAGGTACATACCAAGCTCTGTGTTCATTAAAAATAGCTTTTATTTTTATATATATATATATATATTACATACTTTAATTACCCCTATTGCTTCTCCACACAGGCATGAACGCTTTACAGCTACAGAATTTGGCAACTTTAGCAGCCGCAGCAGCCGCCGCCCAAACCTCAGCTACTACCACCAATGCAAACCCTCTCTCCACAACGACTGGTGCTCTGGGAGCCCTCACAAGTCCTGGTAAGAGCAGAGTACTTACTTTCAAAATGCAAACGTGAGAATGAATGGGAAGATGATAGTTAGAATAGTGGTTTTATCTAAGTTCTATGCTTATATGAATTTTGAAGACTCTTTTAATAGCTGAATACGTTTTTGTTGCGGTTACTTTTAATCAAGTAACTATTTTTTCAAGTGGGTATGTTCACCTTTCCAGACTCATTTCAGGGGCCATTGAAGCTTTAACAGTCCCATCCTGGAAAATTCTACACGAAAATTACAATTGCATGGGAAACTTAAGCTAAGCTTAACTTCTTCCCGTCCTACAGAAAAATCAACCAGGGTGGCGCTTTATAATCTGTTGAGAGACTGATCTTTGATTCCCAGCACATCATTGCCTTCACCCATTCTGAAGTTTTGTGAATTCCTTCTCTTTTTCTTGCTGTAGCCTTTCTTCTGGTCCTAACTGAGAACACAGTTACAGAAGCGATATCAGATGATACACAAGGAATACACAGCCAGATCCTGACTTCATAACACTAAGCAGAAGACAAATTCAGGGAGGAATAAAGGGGCAGAATAAGAGGTGATGGGGCTTCTATGACCACCGTGTAGGCTTCAGCTGTGCATGTCCTCAAAACCCTAGAGAGAAATCAGAGCAAATCCAGAACTCAGTAACACTTCAGCATCTCCAGAATCCATGGAGGTGGCTGTTGATTCAGTGTAGTTACTCTGGATATACAGTGATGTAGCTGAGTCAAGAATCTGGCCACTTATCTTTACATAAAGCCTGCAGGGTGTAATTATTTGCACCACGAAGTGTGTTTATTGCTGTTCTAAAAAACATTCGTATTATTTTAGACACCACTAAAGAACATTGTGTTTAATCTTGTTTAAATGTGTATTTATTCCCCATGAAAAAGTAATTCATGGCAGACGGTTTGAGCTCATCAGTAAGGAAAACAGTCTTCATTGCACAATAGAACTGGGACCGAGCATGATGCCGGGTGTTAAAGTTGGCCAACGCTTCTCGTTATATTACAGTTTTATTGTTTGTTTGAGGGGGAGGTTAAATGGAAGGCAGCTTGGCTAATACTAAGTTTGGGCAGAATTTTCCTGCTTCTGGTGTGAGCCTCAAATCGACCTAAAAATAGTATTCATTCACAACATCACTCCGAAGCAGATCGAATGAAAATCATTTTGGTTTGCTCATACATACATATTTTTTAAACCTGAGCAATCTCTACCCTCTGTCCCAGAGCTGGGGCTTAACGCTTTGCAAAAGGCTAGTCTCAGTGCCAGTGTTTCTGCAGCACTCCTGTCTAAATGGTCACCCGTTTGTAGAAGTGGAAATGTTGCATTTCATGCATGCTCTGTCATATCTCTGCAGTTTAGCTGTTAAAAGTCTGAGTAGCCTGTCCTCCTAAAGCGTGCTCAGCATTTCTCGAGCCATACTGACAAGGCTTCTCAGGACAACTCAACGTACTGCACTGTGGTGCAGAGCGGCTGGAAATGAACTTTCCTGAGCGTTGCTGCTCTGCAGTGAAGTGGCACCAGAACCTCCAGCAGCAGCGTGTTTCTAGTGTGCTCTTTGTCTTGTCATGTTAGCACAGGACTCAGATTCATCCTTAAGGTCCACATTTTCCTCTCTCCCTCTTCAACACAATCTTCTTATTCAGCCTGGCTGACTTGCTCTTCCCTCTTTGAACCTGGTCTCGAGGATCCTTGAGTACCGTAAAGGTGGTGTCATTTGATGTCCAAGTCTGCAAAAGCATGTGGTTAGAAAAGTGCTTCAACTGAACTGGGCAGGTATTTCTTTGGGACAACTAGAGCTTAGCATCGCTCAGGGGGATATTGTAGAGCAGATACCAAGGTTTGTCCAAAGGCATGAATGATTTTGACTAACACATTGAAGATGTGTAATTTTCAAACAAATTCTGGACATCTCGCTTTTGAAATAGTGTATTCAGAATGGCAATTGCTTTTGAAAGTCTTATAGACAGCAGCTGTTCACAAGTGTTCCTAATATTAGACAGCTTGGTGTGTCAAATAGCAAGTCTGTATCTAGTAGATCCATTGACCTATTTACATTGCACAACCAACTTAGAATCAAGCCTTGTTAAAATGTCCTTCACTTTAACCTTTCTTATCTGGTTCCGCATTCTCCACGCTATTAAATATTTTGTAAACCTGAATAATATCTTCGGTGATTCTTCCTTGCTTTATGGAAAATGAATTTAGTTTGATAAAGCTTTTCATAGCAGCTCAAAGTATTTCCATTAAAACTTGAAATATGTTGGCAGAAAACATTTAAATCTGCCTTTCAATGTGTGGATATTTGAAGGCCTTAAGGGTATTTTTTTTGGTCTAGTTTTCTTTTAATAGAACACTTCAGTTTGTTGTGTTTCATAAGTGTGAATTATTTTGTCTGATTTCAAAGCCTGCACTAAGCCCAGGAAGAAATGTTTGTGTCTCTCCAGATAATGCATTAAATTAGTATTTCTCAGTTCAGAAAACTGCCCAAATTTGGGAGAGTGTGAAGGTACATGCTTAAATTTAATCCTTTTCTTGATGCTGTTAAAGCCAAAATGCTGCACCGAACAGTGATGGGCATGAGCATGTACTTCTCATATGCCTTAAACTGTGACAGCCACATAAATCATATCCATGTTTCTACCCATATATAACCGTATCTCTTCTGAAGATGTCTCCTGAATCAGTTTTTGACCAAGAGCTCTTGTTCTGCCCTTTGTAGGCAGGTGTTATAAGAGCCCCAAAAAGTGGTTACTTCAGTTAAAATTCATCTGGCAGCTTAATTTTACGTAGATAAGATTTAGCAACCTTCAGTACATCAATCTGTTATGGCGGGGATCGTGATCAGGCCAACTTTGATACATAGACGACGCTGAGAAACAGTCCAAGAAGTGAGGAAACAGCAGGGCATCTGACATTTCCGGATGTCCAGTTTTGCTGCTGGCTTTTAACTGCAATATATTCAAAAAGAAGAGAAAAATACTCAGCATGTAAGAGTGACTGTTCAATCTGTATGGAACTCCTTCTTCAGGGTTCATAGAATCACATATTTCCAAACAAATTAAACTCCAATGATCTTTTTCTCATACATCCTTACTAAATAGCTTTGACCGTAAGAGAGTCTAAGGACACTCATTCTCCTCCATGTGCTAAATACTTTCTCTTAAGCTTGAAACAGTATTCATTCAGAAAGAACAGAGACAATGCAATCCCCCAAACTATTAATTTTTTTATAATTGTAAATTTATAATTTCAATTTTGCATACCCATGGAAGTCTCTCCCTACAGCATTGTTAGAAATGATTTTTTAAAAGCCTTTGCTTAAAAAAACATGAAAGATTAAGCTTTCATTTTAGTAAAAATCCCCTCAGGCAATAAATAGGTTCTTTCGTCTCTTGGCCCTGGAAAAAAAAATTAAAATAGTTTAAATTGCCCGTGGTTAAAGTAACTGTTTCTTGCAATTATCAGATGGTAGTGAATAAAAATGAAAATGAAATCATGAAAGAATAAAAACCAGGTAAATGCATATTATGTCTTTCATGAGTTTCTCACGGGTCTTTTGAAGACTCATTTAATCATCTTTCTTGTCTTTTATTTTGATATGATAATTGTTTCCTTTATTTACTTTAATCACTTCTATTTAGTTAATTAATTCTTCACTTTCTTTTCGTTTCACTCAGAATATTTTCCTGTTTTAAAGGCAGGTACCTGCAGTATTTCATAACATAAGGATTTGGGCTGGGGTAACTTTTACCTGACTCCAGGTTGTCTCAGCCAGTTTATCTCAGCATCCTTTTGATTGGGCCCTGGAAGTTTGCGTTTTCTATTAACTGGGAAGGGATTTTGGAGGGACTACATCAGGTCTAGGCATCAAGACTGTAAATTTCTCAATTTAATCAGGAAGAATCTCAGCTGAGTGTCAGGAACTTTGTCCTCTCCTCTCGAGACTGTCCTTGGCATGTCCTGCAAAAGGACTGGCTAGCAAAGAGCTCACAGGGAAGCTGCTATTCCAGAAACTTCAGAGATTTATGGCTAATTCAGTGGTGGAGGTGGATGTGAAGGAAGGACATACAAGCTAAGGATCAGAGTATCTGCCTCTAACACTGTCTGACATTTAATTTGCCTCAGCTGACCCACTACCCTACTTTTCCCAAGGATAACAGTGTTTACTGTTACTATCCTGGATGCTACAAGGTTAATACAGCACTATAAAACAATTCCTTATATCAGGAGATAGGAAAACACCAGCTCATTTTGTCATCTTGCCATTCTCCATCACTGCAGGTAGTTTTATTATTTAATGCCATAACAATAGAGTCACAAAATCACATAGGTTGATAGACACTTCCCAAGGTCTCTGCTCCAGGCTCCTGCTCGCAGCAGAACCACTCAGAGTAGGCTGGTGAAAGCCATGTCCAGCCAAGGTGAGAATATCTTCAGGGGTGGAAATTCCACAGCCTTTGTGAGCTCATTGCAATTTTGTTTCTTAAAATTTGTGCATAAATGTTTTTTCAGTAGCCAGTAGGAAAGCCGTTCTATGTGCAAATGAAGAGACAAAACATCTAATTTTACATCCAAATTTATCTACATAAACATACACAATATAACTTTTGAGCTATGAGGGGATAGAATTGCTAAACCAGAAGATAATTCAGTTTCAGACTTAGGAGCCTTGATTTTCCATGACATTTTCATGATTATTTGATTCTCTAAACTATTATTTGTTCATGTAGCTGAACTAGCTATTCATGCTTCAGAAAAAAAGCTCTTCAGGTTTATCTGCTGTGTAAAGCTAAGAGGAAATCTTTCTGAAAAAAGATATTGTCAGTGTAGAAAGTAAGACTTTTTTCTTTAATGACCTCTTAAAATCCAGCCCAGCTTTTGCCTTATTATATCAAAATTCAGCCATTAACTCTTATGTTGAAAAAAAAAAAAAGCTCTCCTAGGCACAAAAGTCTAAAAATACTCGTTTTTTGAGAGATGCTGACATTGAAGAATAACAGCCCCCAAAAGAAGGAAGTCTGTGAAGTGTAGAATAAACCAAAAGAGAGGAAAAAAAAACTGATTACAGTGCCTGTCCTATAAGAATTAATTCATCTTTTCCCCCTGCTAAAAGCCGAGAATTATAACTTATAGTTAGCGTCCGTGGTTCATTATTTTCTCTACCCCCTAATATAGCATGAAGATTGTCTTTGTTAGTTGAAGGTGTTCCTGTTGTGAACACAATTGTTGAAATGTTAGAGATTATATAGAATATACAAGATGCTTCAGCTGAGCAGCAGTGAAGAATGTTCAAATAATCACTCTCAGAAGATTCTCTTTTTGTTCGCTTCAGTACAATACGTTTTTCTCCAATCAGCGGTGCAAGTCTGCCACCGTGACATTCTGTTAGAGGCCAGTACACCCACTGAGATAGCTGTGATTTGCTTCCAGGATGATCCAAAAATAACCCTGCCACTGGTGTGTAGGAAGGTCTGACAGTTTGCTAAAGGATGAAGTAGATGTTTCATGTCGGAAAAGGTCGGTTTAAAATGCAGAATGGCACTCTTTACACCTTAGTACGTAGTGATTATTTTTGTGCCATTTCATGTGGAATTAATGCGGGTTCCATTATTATAAAGTTGTTTAAAATAAGGTGCCATTATTATAAAATCATTTAAAGTAAGCTTTATTAGATTTGAAGGACATAGAAAACTTCCCCAATATAATGTTCCATATTTTTAGGATATTTTTAAGATATTTTTAGGATAAGTATAACCCATATCTTAAATAAAGTTTTATAAATACAGTGCACATATCCCATATGGAAACTTAAACAACCCAAGTGTATGATTTTTAAATTTTATACTTAAATCTAGCTATATTATTAGCATCATTCTCTTAGTACTCAGAACACAGAGCAGTCCAATGCCTTAATCCTGATTGCAGTACCAATTTTTTAGAAGTATGGGTTTGCAAGGAAGCCATGGAAGCAAATCTTGCCTTAATGTGCCCACCACCCACTGCCTGTCACTTGACTCCATAGTTCAAGGAGATCTGTGATGGGAGAAGGGTTTTTCTAAACTGTGATGTGTTTGCTGGACTTAGTTATATAGTGTTAAGTTTCTGAGTCTCCGGTTGGGCTCCTAAATAAGTGAATTGATTTTGGCTACTCTTAGTGCCCAGAGATTATGCTACTTCTTGAAGAGATATCTTGGTACTAAGCCCATCTGATAATTAGGTGACAGAGCACTGGAACAGGCTGCCCAGAGAGGCTGTGGAGTCTCCTTCTCTGGAGACTTTCAAAACCCATCTGGATGCATTCCTGTGTGACCTACTCTAGGGTCCTGCTCTGGCAGGGGGGTTGGACTCAATGATCTTTTGAGGTCCCTTCCAGCCCCGAACATTCTCTGATTCTGTGAAACACAAGTTGAAGCCAAAAATATGAAACTGGGCATGCATTTTTGACCTATATTTGTATTTTTAATAGTGCTTTAAAATGTCTTAAATTGTGGCTAAAAATCTCCTGGAGTCCCAGTATAGGAAAAGAAGAGGTGAAGGATGATGAATTCCTACAGAGACTTCCCAGAACAGCAATGTCTTTCCCTGGTCTCCTCATTTTGAAAAATAATCCAGTGATAACCCTAGGGTTGCTGACAGCAGTAGACAGGCCATCAGTTAGCTGGAATGACCTGTTTGCATATTTGTCCCTTAAAATGTAACAGGTTTTGTATATTCTCCCAGCAAATTAGTTTCCAAGCAGATGTATCAGTTGAGCCTAACAGATCTTAGAGAAGTCCAGTTGCAAAACAGCTGGGCTCAGAGTGAGCAGAACCTGCCAGGGATGAAGTGTGAGGCTGCCCCGTGACTGCAGAAAGAAACGATTTGCGAAAGCTCCTTGACAACATTATCAATTTATCAATTTATGAATTTTTGGCACAGAAATCTCCGACTGTTTTATCAGAATTGCGTAAATACTGAAGTTGTATGTGAAAGGACAGAAAGACATGCATATTTTTCAGCATTGTGCTAGTTAATTCTTCGGGGATTTTTACTTTTTTAGGAAACAGTGTACAGTACTAAACCATGGATTAACAGGATCTAATTCAACAGGAGACATGTTTGTTTTTTAAACATTAGTACATTATCATCTTCCTAAGGTATTAAATCCATCGCCTTAGCACATTTCAGGATTTACTTTGCAGTATACAAATAACGCTTTATGTTTTGTAAGTGTCTCTCTACCGCACTCGTAATCTCTATTTCAAGCCACAAGAATCCCAGTTTGTAAAAAAATATTATTTTTCTTCCTATTGGAAGTACTATTTCAAGTTCATTCATGGTTGTTTCCTGTGAAAGAAAACATGATGCTATCAGCTTGGCTACACAGGTTGATATTGAGCTTGTGTGCTATATATCTTACAAAAAGTTCCAAGCCCAGAAAATGTTGAGTTCGTAATATTCAGGAAATAATGTAAATCTTAGCAAAACTCATGCACTTAAGGAGCTTTTAACTATCAAAGGTTTACTACTGCCAGTGCTGCTCCTTCAATCGTGAACGTGTCCGTGAATACTTATGGTCTGTTTTCCTAAGGCAGGATAAATTGTGGAACATAATGGGAATTAGAGTTTATGAATGTCTTTAACCACATTGTTTTGACATTGTCCAAAAAGAGCTAGTTGTTCGAATATGGGGCTGCTGATTTATTTTATGCATTGGCCAAACAAAAATACCTCCCAACAACTGCCTAAGTTTAAGACCAAATAAAGTAAACCCTTGACTGTCTTTGCTGTTTGCAGAACAAAAATGTGCAATGTGAATGAAAAGAGCCAGTGCCATGTTGAACTACGTATGACTTTACAAATGATGTGCAAAGGACCTGACTGAGACAAGATTTTACATGAGACAAGATAATCCTCAAGTTCTGTGACTTACAGGGGTTAATGACCGTAGCTGGCAATGTGCTATTACGTTGAGGTTGTGCTTGCATGCCCCACTAAAAATCCCTTCTTCCATGGAAATAATTATTCATGCACTCTCTAGACTCCTAACTCCTTCACCTACAGACTCAAATTTTTAATATGCAGATTATCTCAGCTCTATTCTAAAATGCCACAGATAGGACTCCTAAGTATCCGAAGTAAGCAAATCTTTTTGGCACATCTTGCTTTAATGGAAGGACAAACACCTCCTGAGGACTATTCACCTGATCTTAAGGCAGATGTATTGGAGAGGTGAAAATGAAGACAAATCAGCCCATCTTCTCCCATGAGAATCTGAATTGCTATATGATACCTGTGATTTGAACTCTTGCAACAAAAAGCTTGAACTGTAGACTCTGTTGGACTCTGCCAATACTCTTTTTTTATGGAAAGATGCTACTGCTTTTTGTTTGATATTGCTTAGTAGTGAAAGTATGTCAAAGATGTTGCAGACACATGGGGGGAAGTGTGAAGGAACCTGTACTGCAGGCAGGAGATCCTGGTCTCAAGTATAACCTTACTGATTCTAGATCAGAAATTATTTGGAAAGTGATTTAGAAGTGGTTGTGTGCTGAAGTGGCTCCACATGGAGGTCATTTCAGCAGTGGGACATGAGCCCCTGAACAGCAGCTTGCTCCGAATTGTATGAGAAAGCAGTAATAAACATGAGAGCACAGCTGGAAGTCCCTGCAGAAATGCTAATGCCTTGGTTTTGACGTGAACTCAGTGGTGCTTCGATGAACACAGGCCACAGCCCTTGGCCCCACTGAGTAAAAAAGTCATAAATGCTCAGTAATTAGTCTTTGTTTTCTTCACATTATGGGGTTTCAATTTAGTTTTATTTTAGTTTGAGTTACATTTGAAAATATCTAATGGTCAGCTATAAAGTTTAACCCAAGCCAGTCCACTATGCCTTATGATTCTCTTCCATATCCTCTCTTTAAAGCACTTCCCACCCAAAACCAAAAGCAATTTGTCGTTGCGGTCTGCTGGGGAGAATACAGAGTGTGTTGCAGGCACAGTGCTGAAATAGGATATATGACTTGTGGTTTTACACTAGAGGTGGATGATCTTCACTGAGCAATACATTTCAGCAAAACAGACCCACCAGTGTGGGATCTGCTCAGAATATTAACCTGCTTTTTACTCTCTCTCTCCATCTTCATAATCTCACAGGAAGGTGTACCCTGAAACACAATAGCCTAGATTCACAAAGATATGCCCGATCAATAAACCGTTGTTTCCTAAAATACCTTCTGTTAGATAGATAGGCTTGAAGGAAACTTACAGAATAGAAGACTAGAAAACTACAAAAATAAGCAGCTTATATGTTTGCCTGCCATACCTGTAGTACCTTTGTATGCTCTTTTTTCTCCTCCTTCTTTGCACTGCGGTGGAAGGTCCTTGGTATAGACACCGTAATTTCAAGACAGTCAGAAATGTCAAGTTAAGTTTTAACATGTGATTAAGATAAGTGACCCTGATTTTCGTTTATCCCAAGCTCACAAAGTTTCCTTAGCTCTCGAAGACCCAGGTGCTACTGAAGAGTATGGATTTATGAGTCTAAAGTTAGTCTCCTGTTCTTGAAGACCTTGGCTTCTTCTGAATTTGCAAAGAATTTGAGTGAATTGGTTTACCTCTCTCTATTTTCTTTTTTTTTTTTCCCTTGTATAAGTGAATGTACTCAAAAGACTGTTAAATATGAAGCTGTTTTCAGAAAACTGGCTTCCACCAAAAGGATCACCATGGGGAAAGACTCCTTCTCTCCCTCTCCCCCTCTGGCTTGCTTAGTCTCGTTTGCACACACATGCACACAAACACACAGATGCCACCAGATGTTGGGTGAATGCTGCTCTCCCTTCCTGCTTTTCTCACTGATCCTTCTCTTTTCCTCAACCCTAAGAAGATCTGGACAATCTTTCACAGGAATTATTCACCTGAGAGTAATGAAAAAGTAGAGAGACACTGACTTATTTGAGAAAGGCTGTGATATTAGGATATGTCTTTCTATATTGTCATTCTTGTTTCCTCTGACTCTTTCTTGCTCTCTTGCTTTTCTGGTGCTCTTTCCCTGGAGTGAGTCTGTCACTTTTATTTTATTCTATCCAAGCACAAGCAGAGCACTTAAACTTAGTAGAATCTTCCTTTTTGACATGTCAGACAGCACTTCCAAGATACCGGAAATGAGCACATTTTTACTTTTCTCTCCCCACCCCTGTCGATGTGTTTGTTGCAGGACCTCATGGAGAATTAACCACCCCAAAATCCAGCCGGCATTAACTGGCAAAATCCAGCTCTCCTTTGCCAAAAATTGCCCTGAGAAACAGAATCAGCACATGCTGGTGTTATGTTATAGACTGGGAGACCACCGGTTTGTGCAAGGGTGAATACTCGGATTGGCTAGAGATCATGGTAAAGGGCAGACAATTTAATGCCAATCACACATGCTAGCTAGATTAGAATACTGATGAGCCCTTTTGAAAGGCCAACTGCATCTTCTTTCAGCAAAAATATTAAAATGCCCCCCTTCCCCCCACCTCCCTCCCAGATTCTCCACAAGAATAAATTAAAACTTGGAGGTGTGGTTATTATCACAGAATAATTAGACCCCGTGGGATTAGAGACACTCAACGTTTGTTAATGCCCCTGGGTTGTGATTATCTAATAATGATGATGCCTCTGTCATCGCTTAATTATTCTTCCCCTTTAAAATGTTCCTTATGCAGTCAGAGCCCGTAGAGTGTGCTTATTTCAGGCAGAAATGCAACTGCAAATTCCTGAGAGCGATGTCACATGGGTGGTGTGATTGACTTACCTACTTCTCCCCCACACCCATGGTTATAATCCTCGTTTCATAAGTTCCATCGTTACTATACTTGAATCGCTTCTCTTTTTCGTAAGAGATATTTCATTCACCTGTTTAGGAAAAAGGTTTTGGGCCTCCATCTCTTTAGAACAACCAGTTGTTGTTTGTTCTATACAAAGAGGATGGACCTCAAGCAACTGACCTTAAACATAGAAGATGAGATCTGACCAGAACCACATAACACCAGATTGGTGGTCCAGATTCTCCACAACGTAGAACCTCTTACAGTTGGGTGCTATTCTTCTCTCTTTAACAGAGTACCACAACCAAAATAAGATGTTGTAAACCAGACCAAAATCAAAGTTTTGCACAGATTTTGCCCAACACAACTGAATTTTGTCCATTATCTTTATTCACTCAGGCCAGCAGATGTTATCTTGGTTAGATACAGTTTGCAAGACGTTATTCCAAACATCATTGGTTTTAGCAGCTAAAGATTAGAAAGAAACAGAGAATGCAGCCTTAATCTGATTATCCTTAAATCCAGTGTTGTCTCTTAGTTTTATTATCCTTCTTGTACTAACAAAGGGACAAAGGAATATTGTGTTTACCCAAAAGATTTTGGGTAGTAAACAAAGATTACAAATTCAACTTGCTAAAATTAGAAATTTCTACTTTGAGTTTAATACTTCTTTTCCTTTTGTTCCCACCTTTTATGATTTTTTTTCTATGTCACTAACTGGGGAGATATTAGAAATATTAAAATAATTTTGATTTGCTTTTCTCACTACATTTACTCTCTTTGCCTAATTTCTTTATATGGCTTATTTCCATTTTTCTGCTATGATTTTTTTTTTTTTTTCCTGTTGCACATTGCTACATCTAAAGGAAACTAAGAGGAATCTAAAATCTAAAGAAATCATCCAAGGTCAGGACCTCTAGCCCACACAAAGTAGTTGTGGCAGCCTAGAATCAGAAGCATAGCCAAGAGTTAAGTGACATACTCAGTGTCAACCTCTATTCCTGTAAACAGAACTAAGAGCAGAAGCCAGACCTCCTGTTCAATTTTCTGCCAACACATTTTCACTCTTCAGCTTTCTTTCATTCTGTCTCCGTGTTACTTGACTTTTTCTACTTTTCCACTACACTGTTCTACTTTTCCTAGTTTCATAGAATAATCAAGGTTAGAAAGTCCCTCAGGAGGTCTGTAGTCTAACCCTCTAGCCAAAGCAAGGTCACGTACGAGGTGAGATCAGGTTGCTCAGGGCTTGATACAGTAAAGTCTTTAAAATGTCCAAAGACATGAACCGGGCAGTGTGGGTAATCTGTTCCAGTGCTTGACAATCCTCACAGTGAAAAAGTTTCTACATGTATCTGTACTGAACTTCTCTTATTTCGGTTTACTTCTCATCCTCCGACCATGTGCTACTCCCTTTCTTTAGCTGATGGTCTCCTCATAAGTAATGGGAGGCTGCTTTGGGTCCACCTGAAGCCATATCTTCTCCAGCCTGAACAAATCCAGCTTATTACAGGATGAATGCTCAAGCCCCTGACCATCTTGCTGGGCTTCCACTGCAGTCACTCCAGCTCATCAATGTTACTCATGCAATGAGGACCACAAATTTGGATGTAGCATTTAGATGTAATTTAACAATCACCAAGTAAAGAAACATCATCTGGGTTTCCTGGCTCTTCTCCAACAGCCCATGATGCTGTTGGCCTTCTTTGCTGCCAGAGCATTCTGCTGGCTCATGGTCACCTCCCACCAGGACCCCTCGAGGTCCTTTTCAGCAGAGCTTTTCCCCAGTCCATCCATCCCGACTTTGTATTACTGAAAGGGGTTATTCCTTCCCAGATGCAGGACTTTGCATCTGTCCTTGTGAAATTTCGTAAGGTTCCTACAGCTCTGCCCAACTGCATTCCTCTGAATGGCAGCCATTTAGTTGGGAGCAGTTTGAGTCAGATCTATTTTATCTAGCCCTTGGAATCAGTGAGCCCAGGAAGGCAACAGAATTCAGAAATACACCCTAACTAAGTACAAGAAAGAGGATTCTGGACTCAGACAACTGCCAGTATGGTTTTGACAGGAGTCTCTGCCAAAAAAAGAATATGTTTTCTCTGCAGCTTCTCATGCTTAAAGTGATAGAGATACTGAACCTTAAATGTGTGGGTAATACCGATCCCTGGTGTGCTGCTATATTGTCTTAACTGGAGCAAAATAAGTACTTTGAACACTCTTAACTTTCCATTAAGTAAAACAACAAGAACAAAGTTGTGGCTCACAGTTGAGGGGTGATAAGCAGGTAACTGATATCAAAGTCAACATTGAGCTTCTTGTTGTGCCATGCGTTAGGTAGTAACAGGCAATTGTGGAGTGTAACCAAGAGCTGCCTAAAGGAAAGCTGTCAACAGGGCTGACACACTTACTGTTGTGAATCTCTATGTGGAAAAAGCCTCAGTGTAGTTAAGTTGGTCTTGGAGCTGCCCCGAAGCCCTGCAGCACCAGAAAGCTGGTTCTGCTCCAGAAACGTTAGCTGCTCTTCACATGGATGGGCTGGGTGAAGGTCTACAGCAACCCTTTCTGCAGGCAAAGAGCTGAAGCTGCCCTTACTTTTCTTTGCCCATTCTCTCCTTTAGTCCTGCCCTAAAACCAAAATAGTTTCCAAAATGAAACATCTTTGAAATAGGTAATACCTTAGTCCTGGGCCTGCAATGTGCCTGTGTATGATTTGCAGGCAGTAGGCCCATGTTGGAAGAGGAGGAAGGGAACAGGACAAGGCAAAAAGAGAAATGGAACGAATGCACAGGCTGATGCACATCACCACCCATAGATTAGTGCAGAGTTAGCATGTAAAGCACGGAATTTCCGAGAGACTCTTTGTTTCTGTGGTATATGACTTTCCTGAGAAGTCATCGGAATTCTTTATTATCTGGACATTTACCAAAAAAATAAGAAAAGAATGGGGTCGACTATACACTGCAAACCATCTCTCTGCCAAGTCATAGCAGGGGGTGTGTGATTTGAACAGGTCTTTTTCTTCAGAGCAGCAGTGAGAGGGGGTGTTTATCTAGTAATTTGTTTCATCACCAAGTGCTTTAGCAGCCTCCCTGGACCCTCCAGTTGACTTCCTCTGTTGAGGAAGAGGATTCATTCCATAAATTGGCCCAAAGACTTGAGAGGGGTATGGTTTGCCCAAGGATGTGCTACAGATGAACACAGGTCCATGGTTTTCATGTTTCAGCATACCTAGAAGCCCTATTCAGGGCACTCCTTACTTAGTCTTCGGTGTAAGAGGTAAATAAGTCTGACAATGCCTGTGCCTTGAAGGTATGACAAGCCAGCAGCTGGGAAGAAGCAGAGTTAGACCTGTCTTGCAGACATAAAAAAAATTAGTAAGTGCTTTATCCAGAGCAGCGCAAGAAGTTTGAGGAAGAACTGGTAAAGGCATCAATAACATCTAGTAGTTTAGCTCATCATGTGTGCTCTTGTGCAGGACCATCCTACTTTGTATGACCTGTAGTGTATCACTACAAAAGTCCCCTCTGTCGTGCTCCTTTCTCTGGCAGGGTGTGCTTTGCAGAATAGTGGACATCCTCTGTAGATTACCTCAGAATTGCCCAGCATCAGGAAATTCTCTGAGGCTGAGATTTGATTGAGGTGATTACATTCAGCCTCCTGAGTTTGTGTGGTTTGGCATTGGTTCTGTGTGCAGGATGAAATAGATCCTTTGCTTTCAGATCACCAGCTTGTTAACACAACATGTGGCTGACAGGAATGACGGGATCCATCCCACAACACATATTCTCTCTGAATGGTCTAAGTCTACTTTGATTTCACCGTCTCAATCAGCGTGGAAAAAAAGGGCACATCCAAAGGGCAATTCAGCCCATCCTAAGATAGAAATGTAAAGTTAGGGTGTCTGAGTTGGAGGTCTCTTAACCTCAGAGACAGCCCAAAAGAATAATTTTGACTAGACTGGCTTAAACTAACAAGGCTGCCAAAGGTGGGGAAATTAATCCCATCCACAGTGTGCACAGCAGAGCCAAAGAAATGTTTACACATCATTGCCTTTCCTAGATGCTGTTATCCTGAGTCTAGTTTTCCAGCTGATGTAAATCCAGATGATGTAAATGATCACGACTCTACGGACATAAGCTCGCCGAAAGGGTGGCCAAAATTTTCTATGCTAATATCGGTTGTTTTTCTAAGTTGGCATAGTTTATTAGGAATTGTGCTGAAATGTTATTTGAATTAAAAGGGACATGGCTTATTGCTAGTTTAGGTTTTTATTAAAACATCTCTGACCTAAAAGGTGCTATAACCTTTTTACAGGCAGCAATAAATGTGTTGAGAACAGTTGAAAATGCCAGCTCCTTCCAGCCTTAAACATCTCTATGAATGCAACATTACTAGTTAAACACAAATATCTGTACTGTTTAGAGCAGTGACTCCAAATGAAAATGTGTCCTCTCTATCAGACAGAACTCTGTTAAAGAATATATTAACCAACGGCCAAGTCTCTTTATTCATAACGAAGTTGATAGCAAAAATTTCATCAACTGAATGGAGGCAGCACAGTAAGATCAAATGGCTGAGGTTGGGAGTGATTTGAGGGGGTGTTGAGGAAAGGCTTCAGCCTTGCCCTTCTGCATTTCACAACTTTTTAATAATATTATTTGTATTATTTGAAGTTTTCTGGATGTTTATTAAAGTGGAGTTGAGTTCAGAGGAAAGAGGAGGAAGATTGTGAGACTGACAGAAATACAGGAATAAAGAGGTCAATGAAGAAGGAAATGTAAGGTCTCTGATAGCACAGTAAACATTTTTTACCTTCTCACCTTTCACGGTTGGAAATTCTAAAGTGCTCTACAGACTGTCTGTACGTGACCTGGATGGAGAAGGCAGCAGGTGGCCAACATGCAGTGAACCTGCAGGAAAGAAAGCAGAAAAATGACAGGTTACTGGACAACTCTTTACTCTTACAAGTCTAAACTGACCTCTTTATCTAATGCTGTGATATTATTTTCACATATTAATAGATTTTTAAGGTCAGTGGGGAATATGATGAACATCTTGTCTGAACTCTTACAACAATAGCCAAAGGATTCAACCCTGTAGCTCCTGCCGATAGTCTCTGATTGAGCAACAGCCTCTTGGAGAAAGTTGTCAGCTTATTCCAATAATTGATGTTAGAGAGAAAGAAGTTCCTTTGAGTAGACAAAATCTTACCTGTCATGTTCTGGTGTTTATCCAGGGCTTAGCATTG
This sequence comes from Baryphthengus martii, assembly GCA_013396935.1. NCBI lineage: Eukaryota > Metazoa > Chordata > Aves > Coraciiformes > Momotidae > Baryphthengus > Baryphthengus martii. Next base: position 25,158 of record VWZK01016812.1, on the reverse strand, counting down.
TGGAGGAATGATCGGTGTAGCTGGTAAAAAGTATCTCAGTTCTTGATCACCTATTGGATATTCAACCAGTACTGATCAGGCTGGTGCTCCAGTCTGCTGAATCTCTCCCCCTAGTTTCAGGATTAACTTAATACTGCCCCAGAAATGTATCAAGTCCCTGACATATAAAGGTTTTAAGGAGGCAAGGATAAAATTCCCAGTATAAAGAGAAAAATAATGCTCCAAATGTTGTGGTTACAGGATGTGCCATACAGAGGGACACCAGAAGGCCAAGTCATTTGCACATTTTTTTGTGTGTTTTGATTTTCTTCACTGTTGCACCAAATGCCGGTGCATCAGTAGCACAAAGAGGGCAATTCCTAGTGGCACAACAGCTCTGTACATCAAGCTGTCCAAGAGCCTGGAGACAGATGCCTACTGTTTATTAAGCAGCACTATGACGTGGAGGATGAAAGGAGTTGTGAAATGTTTTCTTTTCATTTATTTGGTGACAAGGGAACCTGGTAAAAACCAGTTTATAAATTCTGTAGGTATCCAATCTATTTTTGTCGTCTGGACAACTAAAAGCCATAAATATAGAATAATACTATTCCAACAGTGAATTATACTTCCTTTGCCATTACTCTGTGCAGTTGTGGAGCCCAAGAGCTGACACCAGAGGGTTGCACAGGTCCCCCCAAAGGAGTGCAGTCATCTACTGTTACCCCAAGGCATGTGTTTTTTCTTTTTTTCCCTTTGGTTCAATATATGTTACACTTTTTTTGTTGAAAGAAACTAGAAAAGGGCAAAGAGCAGGAGAAGCATAGTCCTTGTCTTTAGATGGATTTCAACGTATTCTGGGAGCACATGAGGTAAAAGCTTTCAGCTGGCCTAAGCTTCCACACGTGCCTTGTAGGACCTTTAAACTTTTGTTTCATCTCGCTGTAAGTTTTTTTGGGACAAGGAAAACCATTGCTTCACCTCTTGGTTTTATCCAGCATTTTGTGTGAAAATTTCACCTCTCTTAATATCTTGGAGCTTTTATGGCCCCCTTTATGATAGTATTTTAGCTCATCACTGTCTTCATCTTCATTTCATACATGCAGGTCCCAGTCAAAGGGAAGGAGATAACTAGTGTGGAGTCTCTCAGGAAACCTCACACAGCAAGGTGCTGGATCCGTCCTTTACAAGTGCCCTAACAAAAGAAGCTCCTTTCATTTCTGTCACCCCATGTTCAATGAGATAATGGAAACCACACAATTTGTTCGGTTTCTTTCTCCTCAAAGAAATAATAAGCCAAAAAGCATTGTCCCAGTAGATCTGTGAGACAGATCGCTATGAAGCAGAAGAAATAGCCACAACAACAAAACGCTGATTTCTGAGGTGCTTCAGTGCTCCGACTAGCATTTTACATTAATTATATGCCAAGTCATTATTTAGGCAAACTAGATAATCTGCATTGCAACTTCAAATGGGAGAATCACTAAGGCACCTGCTCTGTGTTTGTTCGATGGAATAGAGAAACTTGGTATGAATAAAAGAAGAAAAGAGACGTTGGCCTCGGATACTGGCAATCCCTGGAGCATGTGTTTGAGCAGTGAGTCTGTGATGAGAGCCACCACAACGCACTCTGTGGGCTGCGCAAGAGGGACGGATTTAATCAGGTTTTTCTGCCTTCTCCAACAGATGTGTTGACAATCCATAAGCGTACAGCTCTCATTCGCAGGAGTTATTTGCACCCAAGAGCTTTAATGTAATTTTCAGGCAGTTTCCTAGCCCCCATTCCTCTCATTTCTTAAATATATGTGTTTCCTCAAGAGAAAAGGGTAATAATCGTCTGAAACAGAAATGGATGGAATTCAGCCCAGTCAAAACCAATCAGATCCTTCAGATTTGAGCTTTATATACTTCATTTAAACGATCTGCTAATGAACACCAGCAGAAGCACAGAGCAGTGTTGGTCACAGGGAATTCACTGACATTAATTCACTTGATTTTTTTTTTCTCTCTTCTCTGTTGGTGTCCACATTATCTGACAAAAGTGGGGTTTTACTTGGGTTTTTTTGATTACTTTTTTTTTTTTTTTAATCAAAGACGTTATTGGCTTCTTATTGTTTCATAGAGAGAGACTGAATAATCAAAGCTGCTTCTATCTGCAACATATAAAAGTATTCAAGTTAACAATGCAGATGCTAGGGATGTGGGGACAAGCAGTGCTTCATAGAGTCTGGAAGTCTCTCCTCACCCATGCCAGGAGAGTCTTTTTTACTTTGGGGCCTCAAAAGTGTGAAAGCTCGTCTTTGTTGGGCCTTAAGATTGTAAAGGTGGGTTGCTTTTAGATTAGAACTTTAAAGTTTATCCACAAAGTGAAAAAAGTTGCCTTCTACTCCTTACTGGATCTTGCCAACTGTAGAGACTTCACTTTCTTGTGGGTTCACTGAGTAATCTGATGCATTTGACAGCTCAAAAGAGCATCGAGATAAAAGCAGTCTTAACCATTTCACTGCTAGATAATGAATAGGAGAAAAAAAGCATGGTGTAGACATGATGTGCTTCTGGTAAATCATCAACAAAACTCTGATTTTAAATGTTCACTTTTCAGAAGATAATGCAACTTTTTAAAGGAAAAGAAAGTCTGTATGATTGATGCACTAAATTAGGGCCCAGGAGACAAGCTGAAAACCTAATTGCTTCTGCAGCTTTTATGAGCATGATTCATCTGGTATAGCTTTATCTACCTGGAAGTTAAGTGTTTAATCTACACTGGTTAGTAAAGGCCCTTCTAAGAGAGAAGCACACATTTCTGGTTCATCCAACCTATCTTAAATGATAGCTCTTTCTAAGGTGCTTTATTACTTTCATGTGACAAGAGAATGACTCTTTCTATTCCTAAGCCTGTAGTGTAGACAGATTCATCTCATACACCTTCATCACTCCTTTGGCATTGTAGCAGAAGGTACCTTTTCTCCACCTGACTCTCAACTCCCCCTCTGGCAGAGGTGATATAGTATCACTTTTGGGGTGCATATACGTGATTAGTTATGTTCAAGACCGAAATAAAAGCCTGCAGTAAAATGAAGCATAGTTACATGACTGATCATTCTTCTTTGTGTAAACTTCAAGGCTTTAAATGATGTTCATGCAGCATCGTAGAGCAGAGCCATGATGGCATAGTGTCTCACTTAGAACAATTAAAATTTCTCTTCGAACACTTGGGGACCAGAACAGAAAGCTGTTGTATGACAAAATTACAACAAGTAATTCTATTTCGTTTTTTCAATGGTGGAGTTTGAAATACGACAAGGTCTCCACAGCCTCGTTAGCTGATCAGTCTGGGATGCTAGGCTGATTGACAGACTTCTGAGAAAGTGATTGATCCCATACTTACTGTTTCTGTATTACATTTGCAAATAATAGCACAATGATGAATTTTGTGATCCAGTCTTTGCAGTTCAAGGCTCATCAGTACTTTCCATGAGCAATCATGTATTAATATCATCTTGAACAAGGTTGGTCTGTTGGTCTCATTTTCTGTGTTTCTTTTTCTTGCGAGTAGCCCTGTCATTGTGGCCAGCGTTATTGTAAGCTGTTTTGTGATCAACTAAAATAAGCAAAATATAGCCTTAACTTTGCCTTGCTTTTTTTTTTTTCCTTTCAGTGGCTGCATCAACTGCTAATTCCACAGCTGGTGCGGCCATGAACTCTTTGACTTCTCTGGGTACTCTCCAAGGATTGGCTGGAGCCACTGTTGGACTGAATAATATTAATGCACTAGCAGGTACCGTAAACAGTGAGTATTTACTGCTGTGGTGGACAGCCTTCCCCAGTAATCTTGCCACAAAAACTATCAATTGTGAAGTAATGATATGATTATTTTTAATCTATGCACAAAATAATGGGGTCAAGTTGATTGAGTTCCATTCATACTACATATGCAGTTCTGGAGTCTTTTAGTTTCACATGGTTTGCTCTGCAAAGTGAAGTCCCTTGGGTCCCTGCACAAAGACCCCTTTTCTTGCAGGGTGTATAGAAGGTAAAAAAAGTGTCATTAGGGATTTGGGTTATCTAGGTTATAGGAGAGACTCCTTTTTCATTTAGGGAGTCTGACAACAGGTATTACCACCCAAATGTACAAAACCTCACTCAGAAACGTAGTGATAAGAAAGATGTTTGCCACGGAGGCTGTGCTTTTAAAATGTCTGCAGGAATTATCCAATTGAATTGAGAGTGACATACTTTAAAAATAAAGGCAAGTCTTTGGCTTTTAATTGGCAAGTAGAAGAGAATGATGCAGTCGGTCACCTGTAATACCAGAGCATGCACATCTGTCTTATGATATCTTAAACAAATCCTGGCATCTCCAACTGAGTAGATGCCAGTAGTTGTTAGAACATTCTTCCTTGTTCTTAGCCTTGGTCAAGATTTTCCTGAAGAAGAAGGATTTATTTTTTTTATTGTTTCTGCTATGATGACTTCACCTTTGCCTGCAATGGAAGAGATTTGTCCAGCTGCATTTTCCCCCTCTCTTTTTTTAGCTGCTATTCCTCCTTGCATTTCCTTTTGCAATGCAAGGAATCTATTTGGTCATTGCCAGTCCATGACCCATCACAATGTACCCCCCAGGAATGGATGTCCTCCTCAGTATCTCTTGCTCACTCTGATGCTCTGCATGATGTCCTTTTTGTCACTGTTACTTGGCTGCTCACCAGATCTTTTTGTTTTGTGATCTCTGGTTGTCATTGTTGGGAGTTGGGAAGGAAGGGGGCTAATGGATGTCCATGTAGCAGTGTTGAGTGGTTGCATGGGGTCTTGTGTAAAACAGATCTTGCTTCTGGCAAGGACATGTGTATTTCGCACAAACAACCTCATAGTAAATGTGATTCAAGAACACCTTAAGAAAATTAAGTATTAGGTCACAAAATGGCAGATGTTGATTTCCTTTCTCATTATTACATTAGTATTAAAGCAAGCCACTGAAAATGGCATGCACAAAAAGCTAACTTACCTTTCTGGTGAGCTCTCGTAGTGAGAGAGCTACCCTGTCTTAAGTAAGAAATCACTAAATTTCCTTTGCTGATAAACAGTCATTGTGCTTTACTTGGTTTATAAGAAACCACAATGTCAAGAGCGGAGTTCGACATCCCGCTCCTTCCCTCCCACAAGTACTAAGAACCCAGGCACACTGGAGCACTCCAGTCCCCTTCATCAAGGCCGAGTAAGAATGAGTCACCTGTGAGCTCTTCGTTTTATGTGGGAATCCTTCTGATGCACTCCTTTTAACACTTTTTGCTAGGCTACAAGCAAAGAGTTTATGTTTTCTCAGCCAGTATTTTGAGGTGATGTGTGTGCAAACTTCTCTGCATGTGTCATTTGAAGTATTAATGACATAGTCACAATCTGGTACCAAATTTCAGCTTGTTTTAAGCCACCATTACTTCCATGGACTTGTACCAACAGTGACTTTAGTCCCAAATCTTCTTCATGGATGTTTTTATGGACATAGTGTACGTACCTAGAACATCTGTATGTGTATAGCACTTATAAAATGTGTGTGGATATGTCTGTCTATGTATATACATATATGAGAGAGATCTAAAGAGGAGAAACTGCTTCCCTACAACACAACACAGTGCTGTGACACTGTTTCTTTCAGAAGGGTGACACTGATTATCAATTTCCAGTACTTGTGGTGCTCTAATAGAAAAGCATTGCTCAAATTAAAACTTCCTCAGTCTATTTTCATGACGAGCCAGTGCTTTTCCTAACGAGCATGTCTGATCCAGTCATCCACACTCAAACCCTCAAACCTGCCTAAGAGTTTGCCTTCCAGAAATTTCAAATTCAATGCATCTCATGTTTCACGCTATGCCATGGTCATAAGCTCTCCAGTAAAAACAGTCATTGGTCATGGAGGTTCCTGAAGTAATTGCGCAGAGAAGTTGATAGTAAGTGACATACTTCTAATTGAAGAATTAACAAGAGTAATCCAAATCACAAATTAAGTGGAGTTTCACCCCAAAATTAATCAGAAGATAGCACTAGACATGGGTATTGATTTGCATAGAGGGGTTGGAAGAAGTGCTCTTCTGTAGAAGCCATGTCCTGCTCTGTATGTGAGAATCACAAGGAGAAAGTATTCCAGGCCAAGCTCACTGGGAGACTTTTGTCTGTTTTCTGGGTCCTGGCTTGGTCCATGGAAAAGAAGCTGGGCTGTGGAGACTGATAGTGCTCTCATTGTAGAGAGAAGCATTGTAGAAAGATGACTGAAGGCCTTAAAAACTAAAGAAAGTGGAATGTGGTAAGTTTAACTGTCTCCAAGGGTTTGACAACAGTCGTACGTACGTGTGGGGATTCACCCGGTCTTACCTCAGTTGTGCTTGAAGCGTCTAAAATCTTAAATGACAAAGCATTAAACTCTCTCCTTTGGGCACATGAATTTAAATCATGTGACTAGCAAAAAAAGAATGATGAATAATGAGGAAAAATGAATAAAGAGGGAGGAAGAGATTCTTTACAATTAAAAAAGGAGACCACGGATTCAGGATACTGGACAGCTGTTGCACAATATTTGTGTCTGAACCCAAGGCAGTCACTTAGCCTTTCTGCCCCTCTATTTACATCTGTAGAATGGAGATAAAGCTGTTTACGACTGATTTGAAGGTGCTTAGAAAGCACTTTGAGAGACCTTTGGGCTTGCCAAGCATTGTCATTTCTGTATTGTGTAGACTAACTCAAAAAAGTAGAAGGCTGTAGATGAAAGACTCCAAAAGGTTATTTCACAGAAGTGAGGAAGGGACCAGAGTTCAATATCAGACTGAGGTGCCTTGCTACAGATACTACAGAGCTGGCAGAGATGTGTAACTGCAGCTGGACCTTGTAGATGTCATAAAAATGTAAAAAGGGAGAATATGAAAAAAATGCTGAGAGCTTTCCTCAGATCTGTTTTGCTCAGGAAGGAAGTCTATTTAGACACGTGGGCTGCAGTAGCAATAGCTGTGCCCTTCCCAGAAGCAGTGGGGTGAGCCAGGGCTGTCTGGCTGTTTGTTAATCTGAAATCATTCAGTAGGAAGAAGCTATTGATTCTAGGTGAAAGAAGGGGGAGGATGCTGCCCACTGCCACACAAAGCATGTTTATCTAATAGGTTGATGACTCACAAAAGATAACATGTTATCCTAATGCTTCCTCTATTATCAAGTTATTTCAACGCTGTAATAAAAGAAGAGATACAAGCGACTTTATCAGGAGCCTTTACTGTAATCAGTGCTGTGAATACACCTATGCAAGCAATGACACAAACCTAAGCACAAAAACATCAGAGCAGGTAAAGGTCAGGCTCAGGATTAAACAATAATAATAATAATCTTCATTTTTCAGTCGTCCTGTCTTTTAGATGTAAAATGCTTCACAAGCTATCTTGGTTTGCAAGTTTTTGTTTTATAACTGGAACCGTTATACAACAAATGTCTGGCTCTCTTGCGCTCTGACAGAGATTTTTTCTTCAAAGTAGTGACAGCCAGTTCCCTCCTATCAGGCTGCAGCGATGCTCTGAAGTGGGGTGGATGGGGGAGAGAGAAATCTTCAAAGTGCGAGACATTTTATTAAGGAAAGGCTAAGAATATCACATCTCTGTCAAGTGTTTAGTCACACAAATTATAGTAATATCAAAAGGTATAATTTATGCAGTACAATTCCCTTAATTGGCACAGACTCTGGTGGAACCAGAAAGGTGCCACTTGAGCAATTGTCCTGATTATTGGAGACTCGTGGGAATACACTTTTCAAATCTACATAAGAGATGGAAGAAAACTAGTAGGTCAGCATCTTTATCCTCCTCTGTCAATGCAGGATAATTCCCTGCAGTATTCTTTCTAGCTCTAAATTACTCATGCGATAAGGTTTATGCCACTTTCCTTAGAGATTGTTTCCCAGTCTCACAGATTTGATTGTTAATCCAGTATAAAGTGTCCTCTGCTTCATTTCCTCACTTTTCTTCAATTTACATATCACCCCTTATTATTGCTCTGAAATTAAGCGCTCTCTTTCCCTTCAATGTTCCTAGCTTTTGGGTCTTAACATGGCTCCACTGGTCACCTCTTCACCCATCATTTTGCCAACCAAAACACTGCACATTCAACGTCTGAGAAGCGATCGCTGGTGGTTCTAAGTGCCTCATTTTTCTGGTGACTGACCTACTGTACCTCAAGGGGCCTGATTAAGCCCTTTTAAGTTGTTTGTGAGCTGTTCACCTAAAAACTGGGGAGCACAGGTTACCTGGTTATGCAGAAAACATGGCCTAACTCTCAGCCCCGATGAGCACTTATTGCTTCGGTTGACACAAGTCAAAGGTGTGGAAGATGAGCAGGGCTCTGAACTCTGCCACCCCTTCAATTACCAAAGAGACTGTAGCTCTAACAGAAAATTCTTTTTTTTCCGGAATTTGTGAAAAAAGAAAAAGTGTTAACGCTGTTAACTTCAGCGTAGTTCATTTAGGAGCCGTGATGAGAAGTAGAAGCAACAGAGAGAAGCTGTGGCGCAGGAGTTTGTCCACCATTGAGTCAGTAAAACTTCTTTTGCAGCCCACACGGTTTGCATGGAATGAGGGCTGCCATTTTCTGCACAGCTAGCAATGAAGTCTGAAATTTCCTCTGGCAGTCATCCTAGTTATATTAATCTGTTATTTATCAGGATGTAGAATTGCTTTAAAGAAAAAAAAACAAAATTGACTCAACTTGCAGCAAGAAGACAGACATTGCTGGAACCAAATGCTTTTGTTTCTTCATGAAAGATGTGTAGTCTGGATGAAGCACTTCCAATCCCTCTAAGCGTGCTCCTGTTCATCTCTTCTGGAGGAACTGGAAGAGGAAGGTGGAAGCGCACAGCATTGCTGTCTGTCTTCCTACCACAAACCTAAGGGAATAAAGCCCATAACTTTACAGAGGATTGTTTTTAAAAGCTGTTAGTCGGGGTTCTCTGCTAACTGTTTAGAAGCAAAACACTTCTGATATGATGTGGTCATGATCTGTTGCTAAAGACCTTGGTCAGAGAGAATGAATTTCCCTGCAGACTGCTTTTCTCCAGTGGCCAGCTTGAGAGGTCAAATAGGTCCCACTCTCCCAGCTTCAGATACCCTCAGGAGAAGCACGGGTGTCAAGGAGGATGGGCAGAGAGGCTGCTGTAGTACTTGCCAGTAGCAGGCTGCATGCGAGTCCGTGTGACTGTGCAACTCTTGTGCTCAAGTGATCCTGATGCCAAAGTCGTGTTTCTTTGTTTTTCAGTCCCCATTTGGTGAAGTGCCGAGCTGCATGCCCTGCTGTCGTTGTCAGTGTCGTATAATACCAACGACTTTCGGAAAGCACTAATGAACAAGTGCAATTTCTTTTCTCTATTGTTGGGTTTTTTGTAAAGTTGCTCAAATGCTCTCAGGTATGGCGGCCCTGAACGGAGGACTCGGCGCAACAGGCTTGACGAACGGCACGGCCGGCACGATGGACGCGCTCACCCAGGCCTACTCAGGAATCCAGCAGTACGCTGCCGCCGCGCTGCCCACCTTGTACAGCCAGAGCTTGTTGCAGCAGCAGAGCGCTGCGGGCAGCCAGAAGGAAGGTAAGCGCCTGCCGCCGGCCAAGCGAGCCCCGCGCCTGGCAAGCCACGTATGGCCGAACGCATTCGTTTCTTCACAGACACATAACGAAAAACCTCCAGTAGCCTAATCTTTGATTTATTTATTTTTTTTTCAGTTTTCTCCTGTTTAGCATTGTTACCTTCTTTACTCTCTGATGTAATTCATTTTTCAACCATTTGTCCTTCAAGTTATAGTTTACTGACCACCCTTTCTTATATAAAAGCATTTCCCAACTACCACATAAAAAGACATCGGTAACAAAACTCCTCCCTCTGTGGGTGCCGTTCTCTCTTCTGGTTTCCATTTTCTGTGATAATGAAGTTAATCTGATTAGGTTTAAGGTTTTGAGTTAATGACAAGATCCGATTTCGCTTTGAGTGGTTCTTTGCTTAATTGTGGGTCTTGCGGGGAAGCAACTAAGTGAATGATTGCCCCCGTGCCAACAGCAAATAAACCTCAGGAAGTTACTGCTAAGAATAAATGAATACTAATTACAAGATGTTTAGGAAAATGAGGTTACCCTTTTCCTCTCTTCCGTTCCCCTGCACACTTCCCAGGTGTTTTGGGGGTTTGTTTCTGTTTTCATTGCCTTCTCTCATCCTCATTTCCAGCTAATTCTAGGACGGGAAAATATTGCATGCTTTCTAAGACTGTATCTATGTTGTCACTACTGTTCTTGCCAGGGCTAAGCTTTGGATATAAACCTAGTATAATAACCTCAAGAGAATTTTTTTTATCCTCTTTTAAAATAGTATCTTGTACTGTTATGGGAAGTGTTTCCTAGGAAGAAAAACTTGGCATTCCCCCAGCTGGCTATTGTATAGGGATACTGGAGTTAAAACGTGTATTTTCTCTGAATTCACTAATTCATTTATTGCTAATAGCTTGGGTTATTTAAAATGAAAGTACTTCTCTTATTATTATTAACTTTTTTTTTCCCTCATTTTTTTGTGTTCTCTGCATCTGTCTTTCATCTCAGTCACTTTGGTCAGTGACGACAGACTTTGGCACCAAAAAAAAATTGTTTCTTACGTATCGGAGGACAGTTTGAATTTTTTCAATTTTTTTGTTTTTCTGTGTATGAATGTTTATATCAAATGTAGGCTTCATTTTTATTAATATAAATTGACAATGTCCCTTTTAAAACACAGTCTTTTTTGTTATATGTCTTGTTTCTGTTAGTAAGGGGTTAAGTTAAAGTGAGTAAATTCCGTCATTGAATAGTGACAACTGTGATTTGTCTCTTAACATGATTTCTTATGGAGTGGTGAAGAGTCTGGAATGAATGAGGATAAACGAGTACCAGACAAAAATGCTATATAGATATTAAATGCTGAAGCGCAGTGAGCTGCCTCATGCATATGCTCTAAACTATTGTTTAATAAATTTTTTCTTACTATTTAAAAAAAAAATTATTATTTTCCGGGCAGGATAGTCTACTAGTGGTAAAAAGAAAGAAATTCCAGGTGGCCAATTTTTTTCCTTTTTTATTTTCACCCCCCCAAAAAATATTTTTCTTTTTTAAAGCTTTTTTTTTTTCCCTTCTAATCCATTTATTCCCTCCTTTGGGGTGAATGTTGCAAGTTTTCCCTTCAGGCTGAGAGAGGGCAGTAGCCTGATTCTTCTCTATGGGAGAGGTGAAGCTTTGTGGCTCTGTTATGGAAGGTACTCCATAAATCTGATACGTGTTTTCCTCTTCCTTGCCAGAAAATCAAAGACATTACATCTGAGGCACACAGGTTTCATTAAGTGAGGCAATACTTAAACAGGTTCTTGTCAATGCATTTTTACCAGAAATGTTTGTTCCCTCTGTGTACCACTCGTGCTTCTGGTGTCTGCATCGGAAGGCTGCATGTCTGGTTCCATCATATCTCATGTTTTCCAGGCATCCACTGCTCATTTCCAGTATATTACTGTAAAGGAGAAATTGAGCTAGGGAGAACAATAACCTAATGGTGCTAGGATAAGTTTAAACTAAAAATGCTAACAATACGTGTCTCAAAATTTGGCTCTAAGGAAAATATTCGAAGCACTTGAGTTTGCACATTTCTTTGCAAACTCATCTTTGTCTAACATCACTGTAATTTCAATGCAGCTACTTAATTTTGAACTTTTTAAAAAGACTTACTTTACAAAGTTTCTTCCAGGAGACGGGGTTTTCTATACGGAATTTTTATTTTTCAAAATGCTGTAATTTTGAACTGAGTCAGTACAAATGTAATTCTATCTTTCTCTCTCTGACTTCACTGATGGCCAAAGTCATAATCTTTGCTTTGTCTTATCCTTTTTATTCCCGTCTCCAACAGTTTCCTACCCCTAGAGTCTAAAGCTGTGATACTCAAATCTGAGCTCAGCAAATTGCATTGCCATAAGTTTTCACCACTAGAAGTAAACCAACAAACCCATGCAGCTGTTTGAGGCAGCAGAGGACTCCTTGTGCAGTTCTTGGGGTATTGTGGCAGAGTAATACATTGTGTACCTCTTTTTCTAACCTTAATTATCCTGAAAGACACTTGTGTAAATGGAAGAAAGAGGCTGCAGTTTAACTTCTTCTGTAGTGGAGTTCTCAAGTAAACACTTTCCAAGATAGGATTCTCTAAAGAGCTCCATTTCAGCTCTGTTCCTTTGATTAACCACTCACTTTTGTTCCTTCAAAGTTAGAAAGTGAAATGCTTTCTGACCATCACCCTCAGTAAGTATTATGGAAAAGCAGATTAAATATAGCACTTGTAATAACTGTTTTCATACTTTTTCATTTTTGTTTTCCTAAAGGTCCAGAAGGGGCAAACCTCTTTATTTACCACCTCCCCCAGGAGTTTGGAGACCAGGACATTCTGCAGATGTTCATGCCTTTTGGAAATGTTATCTCTGCTAAAGTCTTCATTGACAAACAGACCAATCTGAGCAAGTGCTTTGGTATGTCAAATTTAATAAATCAAATAGTAAAAAAAAGCCCACATGTGCTGTAGTGAAAAGAGGCCAGGAAATAAAATTAACAGCAATGTGAGAAATGTCATACTGGAATCTCATTCCAAAAATAATGAACTATTCATCCTCAAATGAGCAGGAAGATGCACAGACAAACTAGTTCTAACTAAAAATTGGATATGAAAAAACAATGATAATCTTCCAGTCTGACATCTCGCATGAATGTGTCAAGTACATGAAACTAATTACACCCTATGTGGGGGAATGTCATTTAGTATACTATTAAGCTGCCTTATTATGGGTACCTAATTATTCTCTATTGTATAGCTGAGCCACTTAAAAACGCTCTATGTTTAACCCATTACTTCTACATTACAGGAATTTCTTTCCTGTGAATTAAGTACAAGATTTTGCAATTAGTGACTGAATGGTGTGTACATGTAGTTCAGAACGCTTCACAGGCAGCCGAGGTCTAGAAGTGCAGCTCCAGCTCTTGCGGGACAGCTACAGCATGTTATGGAAGGTAACATCTCCCTTTACCTGAGGGGAGGACTGAAGGGAGCCTCACCAGATCAGCGTCAGGTTTTCCAGAGAACACTTTGAGCTGTCAGATAATTAGATTGCAACAGAAGACAAGATGGTATGTTGGTATAAAACAAGTTCTAGGGTTGATTAAGTGGGCTGATGTCCTTCTGAACAGCATAGATGTATGGGTTCAGTGCTTTGATGGAGTGGAGTACAGAAAGTGAGCGAGTGGCAATCTGTTAGAGCATTGGTTTAGTACTTGTGGTCTTATGCAAGACATGAGGAGGATCTAGGAGGAGGAAATAATCTCTTCAAAATAAGTTTTGTAACATTTGACCCAAAATATCAGAGCTTCTGTAAAAGTGACAATTCTTTCCAGGAGTAAATGAACACAACTGAATGTATGACCAAAGAGGAACCAGTCCAGTTATACTCGTAACCCCCCAGTTTCCAAAACTTCTCTGTACTCTGTGCTCTTCGCCCAGCACCATCCCTTAATTCTGAAATGTCTCCATTTGAAGTGTCCCCATTAACCATAATATGTGTTGCTTAGCTTACGTATCATTGCGCTATTTTCAAAATCTAGGTTTTGTTAAAATGTGTCTGTCTAAGGGTTTGTCTCCACCAGGGCCATTCATGGGCCCCACAGCTTTTGGGCTTTGACCCATCTTGAAAGGGTTTGAATCTACCTAAACAGAAAGTACTAAAAAATGAGGAGAATTCATCAAGTTACTCAGAAATACCTACTGCACTGGAATTCAAGCCTTGCCACAATCAGAGAGTTTTTCACCTGAAGATGAGCCCTTAGTACACTTGGAAAGTTAATTTGGTTCAGAGAAAGGGTGTGACATTCTTTCTGCATTTTACCATAGCTTTCAGTTCATTTTTGAAGCATTCACCTCTAAGCTTTACAAAAAATTGTTCATATCTAGACTAATATAGTCCAACATGTTTCTGCCACAGGTTAAAATAGTCTCTGAGGCTGCAGCAAATTTGAAAAGCGGAATTGAAATGAACTCCTATTGATCTGGTGCCAGTTATTTTAGTATGTTGGGATGACAAAATCACTGTTGAGGTCTTCAGGAATCTTGATGAAATGTCGAATTGAGCTACATTAATCGAAATGCAGCAATTGTGGTGACTGCTGAAAGAATGTAGATGAGTTTGGGCAGGCGGCTCAATTCATCAGCTCGCTTCCCACGCTTGCTTTTTGTGGGTTTCCTTTTATTCTTTGATCATCTACTTACACATTTGGATTTATGGGACACAATTACCTACCTTAGAGTGATGCACTGTGGTTCTCTTATTCAAGGGAAAATAGAGGTGTCAACATCCAACGGATAGAGGAGGCCTCTGTCTTTTTGGCATTAGTCAGCTTTCACTAACATTTCAATTTCTCGTTCTTCCTTCCCAGATATTTTGCCACCAGTGAGAGAGTTCTGCTTTAAAAACAAAAAGTACTGCAGTGGCAGAGGAAGTTGAGATTTTCTGATTCCGCAGGTTACTATTTGGTGATGCTGATAATCACAGACAAAGCCCGAATTAATCCTGATAGTTTAGCATACTAGCATACTCTGTATGTACCTCTTCAGATTTATTAGCAAGAATCATCCACTTCTTGTTTTGCTCCCATATTTGTGTTTTAAGAAGCTCTAGTTTTTCTGTGTCCTCACACCCAAGAACTAGGTCGCTGCTCTTGGTACAATTTGGGTGTTGTTTCTCTTTTCTTGGTTGGTTTGGTCTTTTTTTTTTCCCTTGTAGTAGTAGTATTAGTAATAATAATGTTTTGCATATGTTCGGTGCTTTCTACTCTGTAGTTTCTAATCTCCTGCCCGAAGGAGAAGGAAGTCAAATTACAGATGAGGACAGACTGAACACCAAAAAGGTGACAAGATTGTCCAAGGCTGTCCCACTGGCAGAGCTGGGAAAGAAAGGTGCATTCTGAAAGAGTCACAGGGTAGTGATGCACAGTGTCTGTTACACTTCTTCTCAAAACACTTCTTCTACATAACACTGCTTCTCTAAATGAAAAATTGCTTTTCTTTGCAGAAAATAATTTGTCATTATTTGCTTTCTTGTCCACCACAAATGAATGCTCAAACAATTAAATGGTGATGAGGATGGCAAGACAAGTCTGTTTATGTCTGAAGTGCTCTTCCATGAGTTCTCGTGAGCTCCAGCTGATCCAGCAGACAAAGAGTTTCACTCCTCAGGCTTATCTCTTGCCTTTCATAAACCTTAGAATAACAGAAATGAGAGAGATAGAAATAAGGCAGGGGAGGGAGGACTCGAGGACATCAGTGCATAAGTGCAGTCTTCCTCATAGCAAAATTGCTACTCAAATGATTAAAAATACTTATCCTGGCTATAGAGATACCTAGAGATTTAAAACAAAAATTAGAATCATCATGACAGGATCTTTGAAAATTGATAAGAAACATCATCCCATCTTCATGTAACCTGTGGTTTAAAATTCAGGGGGGAAAATAAAAGGCTGAATGGGTGCAATCAGAAAAAGATAAATAAGAGGAGAGAATGGCAGATTCCTCTGTAAGCTTTCTAAATGAAGGTTCTCGATGAGGGAGAAGATGCAAGTGCAATGGGCTAATGTAGATACAGCATTCTGTGTAGAGACAAATTGTGAATCAGAATAACAGCTGAATGATAAAGGCTGGTGCCACCGATGCAGCGTGGAGGCTGTATGTTAGAATTTGTGGCTGAGTCAGGGAAGGTAATAAAGAGGCATAGAATGAGATTACTTGTCTCACTCCCCTGGAAGGTAAGCATAGACTGAGCTCCTTGTTCTTCTGTCATCAGCAGAGGTGTCTATATTGGTGACATGAATGGTGGGTGGAAAAGCCACCTCTGGATGTGCTTTCTTCTCTTCATTTGCATTCATAGATGCTATGTAAGTGACTAGATCAGTTGCTTAACTTTCAGGTGGCTAAAACTAGCTAAGAAGAAAAGGAGCTAAGGTGATGAGAAGCTCATAGCAGAAGACTGCTCTGAATGCGCTTAGGAGAACAAAGTGAAGGTCAGGAAAGCTGTAGAGGAAAATCCTGAATTGTTAAGGTGTGTAAAAGTAGCTACATCTCAGCTGTGGAGCACCTGCCTGGAAGGTGGTACAGCTGCTTTCCAACTCGTGGCAGATCTCTTTTTCTGTCCCTGAGGGTCTCCAGAGATTAAGGCTGAGATCTGTGAGTTGATGGAAGCAGACACAGCAGTGCTAAGACAGTGATTGGAGTCATGTGAACAGATAAAATCTCATAGGAAAAGATAGAGGACAGGAAGAACGGAAGAGAGTGATGAAGCTCCTCAGGATATGGCAATAATATTAAGAGGAAATGATCCAGCAGAGAAAGTGAGGAAGTGACAGGAGTTGCTAAAACCAAGGAAGGTGCAGAGAACATTTGCTATCCCTTAAGGAGGTAACAAATAAGCAACCACAGAACATGAGTAAAGCATATTGGCTTTGGCCCAGAGAAGGTCTGCAGACATTTAAGAGAGAGGTGGTTTTAAGTGGAATGAACAGAAGTTAGCCTGAATAGTCAGAGAAGAGTCTGAAATTAAACAATTTAGTGAAGTTGATTTAAGGTGAAACCACAGGGATGGTCTATGAAGGAGGGCAGTTGAGCAAGGACCGGATTACTCGATGAGAGGGTTTTTTTCTTTACAATGGGGAAAGTGTATCATTCTGACACTGAAGATGGAAGAGGGCACCAGTGCAAGGTAAGCAAAAGTCATAAAAGAACAGGTTAAAATGATGGTAAAAGGAGGTTATGAATCAGAAAGTACACAGGCACTAAGCACAAACAAAGAATGCTGGTAAAGGAGAGGTGCTGAGAAGCCTGTGTGTTAGGACTGAAAGTGTGCGGGATCCATGCTTCAGCAGAGTGAAGGGATATGTGTTAAGGCGAATTCGAGGGGAATAAAGAGGGAGCGTTTTAAAGCAGATGCGTAATAGCAGGCTGAGTACAGTCGTAATTAGCCAGAGCTGAGGCAGAGCGGCCGTTAGGCGAGCTTTGCAATTACAAGTGGGAGGCCTAGATATGAAAATGAATTTTGAGCTTCCAGAATCAGAGAGATTTGAGTCCATTATGAACAGAGCATTTTTAGTCTCCCGGGGAAAAGAAAGCTGATCCAGGCCAGCCATTGTGAATTACCCGAGCAAGCATTATCGCCTTAGTTAGTACTCGCAACCGAGGAGCAGAAGATCTGGAGTTCTCGTCAAGCCCTGCCATTGTCTTTACGATGCTGCTTAATTTTGCTGCTTGCATAACCCTTTGGGGACCAAGAGGCTGAATTAATTAACATTTAATGTACCTTGAGATCTTGAACTGGAAGGAGCTGTCAAAATACAAAATATTAATATTGCAATTGTCCTAGGCTAGGCCCAAGGAGATGAGTGTTTCATAGCACGCGGGACCAGCGCACACGAGCTCACATTCGGGTGTGCAGACGCATATAGGTATCTGACTTTGGGGTTTGTTTCTGTAACCTGGCTTTCTGTTTCAGCTTCACATCTGCAGGCTGGCCTAATAATACCTCCTAATAAGCTGGGAGGTATGTAGATATTACACTGAAAAGTGTCACAGTAATAAATATCTTCAGTCTCTAAGGTAGGTAGATAAATAACAGATTGGAAACTGCATTGCACCAAAACTGGCCAACGGCATCCCAGCTAGTAAAGAAATGTTGTGAAGGCAAAGGGGAAGGCAATGGAAACAGGAGAGGAAATGGGATGCAAAGTGTGATTAAATGTGATTAAAGAACTCGTAGAAAGTGAGGTAAATGCGTCAAATAAATGGTAATAATAAAATCCTAACAAAACGCCTTGTGACATTTGTTCTAACCTACAGTTCGCTTTCTCTCCCGCCTCCGTTCTGTGTCTCGTAGGTTTTGTTAGCTATGACAATCCAGTCTCTGCACAAGCTGCTATCCAGGCTATGAACGGCTTTCAGATTGGCATGAAACGCTTGAAGGTTCAGCTGAAACGCTCCAAAAATGACAGCAAACCTTACTGATCTTAACCCCAGATGCTTACTGCTCTTATTTTAGCTTTCTTAGGGTAAGTCCCATGAGCAAACCTGTCCTCTGCAGGGGGGTTAAGAAAGAACATAGAGCCAACCTTCACCAAGAGACAGTTATTTTTACAGTTACCACTTCCATTTCCCCCTTTGTCCTTATTACACTTGGCTCCCATTTCCTTGCCAAGTAATTACTGAGTTGTGTTACTGTATTTTGTTTTGCAGCATAATTTATCTCCTTTTTAAAACAAAAATAAATGTCTTGAAATTCAAAGCAACACACACGCTGAAAAAAAAATGTGCAATTTAACTCTGTGAACCCTGGTGCCATTAGCACACAATAAAAGTTGTTTTCTATGGATGGATCGTATTTTACCAGGGTGGCACCAGCAGTTTATAGGTTAAACAAAATGGCCTCATGCCAGTTGAAGCACTTATTTTGCAACAAAAATTGAAACAAGTCTTTCCACTACATCAACTTGTTTTTTGAGAAGATTTGATTTTTATTTTTTTTTTTTCAGTTCAAATCAACGTGTTGTTATATATTAGTCTGATTTTACACTGGTCGTCTTTATATTTCACTTTTTCTTTAAGTTCTTGTTTTTTTTGGAAAGGATTAATGTAAAAAAGATTTAGAGATCTGTTTCTAAAGCTACAGGGTTTAAAATAAAAAAAAAATAAAATAAAATGAGTGACAATACTTGATGTTTCTTGAGAGATAAATTTAATAATAATAAAAAAGAAAGCCACAGGCCTGTAAATTTTATTTGTAAAAAGCATTTCTATTTTTATACAAAATTTTTACTGCCTCAGAAATAATGGAAGTTATTTATTGCCTATTGTTAACTTATTGGATACCTAAAGAGCAGCTCTCTATGCTAGCTAGATCCTTTGAAGTAGTCTCTAGAGTAATTGTGCCACGAATGGGCACTTTTTCACTGTTGAACCCTACGCCCTTTACAGTTCATGCTTTTATCCTCTCGTTTGTATTTGTCTGGTTATTTTGTTCGTAGTTTCCATTACCTAGTTTAAAGTTCAGTTGTCTGACCTTCCCCTCTCCCCGCCCCGTACCTTTCTGTTACATTTGTAGAAACTGGTTCTTTCCTCTCTTTCCTCCCCAAAGAGGAATCCATTCTCTCTGACTCTTCTCAGATGGATTCTTTTGGGGTTCCATTGTGCTCTCGTTGACAAGTATTGTAAGTTAATGCAAATTATGTGAATGGCTCATAGACTCTACCGATAAAAGATTTGCATTAGTTTTCTCCTGCACCCATAAAAGTGATTTTGTTTGTGCTGCATAGATTCTGTGTAACTTTTTTTCCTCTTCCTTGTTTTTTCCCTAGACATCTCCATGCCCGTTAGCCCATCGTTTGCCTAGCATGTCCCTGTGGCGTCTCAAAAAAAAAAAAAAAGTTTCATCGTCCCGTCATTGTTTCTGATGTCTTTCTGACCTCACATCATATTTGGTTCTCCTACTGACCTTTGATCTAGTTTGACCTTTGAAATTTGCATGTGACCTCATCTAGCTATGAATTCTGGGAAGTCAATGTGAAAAAACATTGCTGCATTCATGCAAGACTGAAATTTATTACTAGATAAATTAATGATAGGATTTAAAAACAACCTGTGGCAAAATGTTTTTTCTTTCTTTCCTTCTTTTGATTTTCTTTTTTCCTTTGTTTTTTGGTTGTTTTGTTTGGTTTTTTTTTCGTTCGTTTGGGTTTTTTGTTTTGTTTTGTTTTTCATTTCGTAAAAAAAAAAATAAAAAAAAAAAACAGACTTGAAAGTATTATACAGGGATTGGCATTCTGCCTGGTCACTGGTGACAATAGCAATATGTGTCCAGAGGCACAGAATGTTGGTTTCTAACAGACTACTTCCAAAACAGTTTGAGAAATAAAACTGTCTGATTTTAAGTCTCTAGAGGTCTGTAATAGTTTTTACATTTTTCAGGCAGTGTAAAGTTTTTTGATAAGGCCATTTTAGGTGGCTCACTTTCTCATTAAAGTATATATATAGAACCACTTTTTTGTAGATTAGTATAAGAAAATATTTACCCTGTTTTAGGGCAAATGCTACCTACTTGTGTCACCTTTTGCTGAACTGACTCACAGTTAGACAATCCATGGTTTAATGCACATGAAATTACCTATATTTTATACTGTTTCAATGTACAGAAGAAAGGTTACTGTAAAATGTGTTACGTTGGTGCTTCTGTGAATTAAGTTGTGATTTCATCATGAGTCTTATGGTCTTAAGTGTTCTATGTTTATAAAGGATGAGTTTGAAATTGGTTTACTTGAACAACGAGAACAAAAACAAGATTCAAAAAAAAAAAAAGAAAAAAAAAGTTGTTTGCTTAAAAAAAAAAAAGAATTTCATGTGAAAAATGGAAAAATATTCCAGAATAAGTTTGTGTTGGCTTGTGACGCATTGATGTCATTTTTTTATTGTGAACAATTTAGATGTGTTTGTGTTCAGCAAAATGTGATCGGTTTTTCTTTTAAAGAAAAAAAAAAATCAGTGAAACTATAGTGCCAAATTCCAAAGGTACTTTCTTCCTAGAGCTTCAGTGTGTTTCTTGTGTGAAGTAATTTGATAACATGGGTATTTTATTATGTGTTTTGTATAAATCCCTAATATTTAAAGAAAAAAAGAGGTTAAAAAGTTTGTTAACTTGCTATCCTGTGGTCTTGTTGCCTGAAAATGTTATTGTTTGTTATTTCTCTTTGATGTTTTTTGTAAAACATTGTATAAGTGCCCATGTTTCACTTTTTTAACCACTCTGCACACATCAATGCTGTGAAAGCAAACCTCACTATGTATTTTCTTCATATTGTATGGAAACCTCTAAGGTGAGAAAGTTTTGAACTTTTAACCCTTTCCACCCAGAGCTGTCTTGAGTGTTAATACCTTTTATACATTCACCATTTTGCTGTTTATTTTTATATATATATCTATATCTATAAATATATATATACTTAGTTTTTTGTGGTTTATTTAATACATGGTTGAAATCAGAACAATGCACAGGGCAGATCTGAAGGACAAAAATATTTTACTGCTGTCTAAATTTCTTCTGTGTCTATAACTAAAATTATTTAAATCCGTAATTAACTTGTGGGTTTCCTTTTTAGATTTTGGGGATTTTGTCTTTTCTTAAAGAGCTTTTAATATGCTGCTGGAATATGCTATTCAGTATTAATAAAAGAAAAAGAAAAAGAAAACAATTCTTTAATTATCTATTCTGTGAGACACTCCCAGACAGGAGTGGTAAATCCACCATTTGAAAACCTTGAGGAGAAAAAAAAATAAATAATATTTTTGTAATTTAAATAAATGAACTTTTGCTTAAATCAGATGCACTAGATCTTCCTGGGTGAAAATTCAGCGTGCACTGCAGTTAAACTACTTTTTATGGATAAAGTTTACATACACTGTAATGTTTGGTGTTACCTGCCATTATTTGTAACGGCAATATATTGGCTTACTCCTGCAGACACTCGCGTAGAGAGAGGAGTAACTTTACTCGTACAAGTAGTCCATGGGAATACATATGTGACTGATGTGGGTGTTTGCTGGAGGAAGCTCTGTGTAAGGAACCAGAAAAGAGATGCTGGTAGCCCTTTTCACTGCCTTGTAAGTCTGATTAGGTTGCATTTCTACCGCACAAGTAGCGACCAACAACCAAATTCGGTTCTTTGCTACCAGCGTAGAGAATTCATTGCCAATCCAATGTGCGTGGGCAGCAGTACCTGCTACTGATGCTAAAGTGCCATACTTTCTGCCACTTCCTATTTCTAGCCGATTCTATTTGAAGCCGCCTCAAATTCGAAACAAAGCCCTATATGAACAACATCAGCTGGTGCACTCTTGTCTCTCATCCCCAACTTAAACGCTTCTTTATGTAGAGCCCTGGGATGGAAAGGACTAGCCTCTAGTGATGCAAAAAAGTTTCCTTCTTATAGCACATGCACTTATAAATAAATGATCTATACTTTTCTCACATGTTTTTACTACTGCTGGGGCCTTCCTACACCCTTTGAGGGCTATTTTGTACTACTTGCAGCAATTTTGCATAGTCAAAGTATCATCTCACGTACGTTATATTATATATATGTACATATATATATATATAATATGAGATCATTTGGATTGTTTAGACTGTTTCACTAATTTTTCTTATTGTACCCACCGTATAAATTTCCAAAGCTTTTTTAGATGCCCTAGTGTGTCCTGCGGGTTTACCAGTCCAGTTAGAGCGGTGATGGCCTTTGGTCCTCAGGCAGTGTAACTCGGCGTCAGGCTGCCCCGAATTACGCTACACGGGACGTTGGCTTGGCAGTGGGAGAGGAGGAATGTTTCTGTACTTCCAGGCAACTGAGATGGGTCATTGCTGAGAAAACTGTCCATCCTGAAATAAAATCTAATGGGGAAAAAAAAAAAGACAACAGAAAAAACAAGCAAAAAAAATCTAATACAAAACCAAAACCCCAAACATACACCTCCTTGGAGACAAATTATCTACCAGTTCTCTTTCAAAACATTGAAAGGAAAAAGCTGCAAGGGTGCAAGGGCCTAATAAGAGAGGAAGAAAAACAAGGGAAATTGCTTTACAAAATTCTAATCAAAAGACTAGACTAGAAGTTTTTTCAAACAAATTAGCTAATTGTGATGAAATGGCAGTCCTCAAAGGAGTAACAAGTTCATCTTTCTTTCACCATAGGGGTTACAGTTCCTTGGCTTGTGCTACTCTGGAATCATTTTACTGTTTCTGTTTTTATTATCTTAAGTGCTAATTAACAAAAGGAAAAAATATCCTGTAGTTTCATTACCTTTTTGGATAATGTCATACAAAAGAAAAAAAAACAAAAAACAAAAACCTATGTATTTGTGTTTTTTTTGTGCTGTGAGAATTGTTGTTTGTAGATTAATAATACTATCATTTTGTTTAGAATTACAAACTAGTTTTTAAGTATTGTCTGAGAAAAGCCAAAGTTAATGCAATCTAGTGGAAACTGTAAGACCATTTGAGTATTGTTTCTGTTTTATTGATGCATTTGGATTTTGTTGTTTGATGGAATTTGAGCCAAAAAAAAAAAAAAGAACAAAAAAAAAAAGATTAAAAAAAAAAAGCAGGCTTTCCTATTTCTACAACTTGATTGTACTTATGCATTTTGTACCAGTGGAATTTTTTATACTGGAGATTAAAAAACAAATGGAAATTTTTGTGGCTTACTCTCGTGGGCCCCCTCGATCATGACTGATTTTCAAGTTTGATTTCTGGACGGTAGAAAGAGAGTTGGTTTTGTTTAGAGAATTCAAAACTTTGGCTTGATTTCTTTTTTTCCCTTTGCTTATATCTAGTGTTTAGAATTTTGTCTTAACAAAAGCGGTAAGTTTCACTTTTTATTCTGTATCGTGCAGTTACACAATAAGGTAATTAGAATTAGGAGTACTCGGTCACTTTGCGTGGATAAATGTATTAGTTAAACCGTTAGGGGTTTGCTTTTTTGCTGTTTAGATCAGAGTTTTTTCTGATTCTTCTGTCCTCATTGTGAACATAACCGTGTAGTTGAAACAGTCAGACTTATTTTTGTAATGTATGTTATTGTGTGATGCAGTTTTTTGCTTCTGTCTCCAATATTAAACCATTTTCCTAATACTTGTCTCTCTACTTTGTGTGTTGTATTGTTGGTGGTCATTCTGTGTTGGTAATACATCTACACACCTCACCGTTTCACGTGCCTGTTTTTTTTTTTTTTTTCTCTATTTGTTGGTTGTGTACAAAAGATACAGTCGATTCCACCTAAGTGAATATCTGATTGGGGGGCAAAAGAGGATTTGTACATTTTAGACATGTTATGGTTTCTTTGACTTTTTTTTTTTTTTCTCTCTCTCTTCCTTCCCCTAGTCATGCCTTATCACTTGGATAATCTGAGCAGGAAGCATTTTAAATTAGTTTCCTGCAAAGTCATATTGAAGGTAGCTTTTGTTAGCCATCTAACTGCAAAAGCTTCTGCACGCAAACACACAGAAGCCACCTGAAAAAATTTCTTTTTTTTCCCTCTGCTGTGACATTTCAGTCACTCTGGAAAATGCGGATTATGGAGATCAATTCTTCCTAGTCTTTAAAAAAAAAAAAAAACAAAAAGAAATACTCTGCCGCTACTTCGCAGAAGCATATGAAACATTCAAGGAAAGGAGGATATAGCCTTGGGATTTCTTCCAAACTGCACAGTAATCTGATGGCATATGGTGTTAGTCAAACTCTCCTTAGAAACTAATCACATCTTAACTAGGGCTGTGAGAGCCTGCAAAAGCCTACCAGGTGATCGAGCTTGTTATGTGCAGTTATACATATAATAATTTAAACAATAAAATAAAATCCAAGTGCGCACAGGAAACTTTCTATTAAAGCCAGTGAAAGTAAAAAGAAAAAGAAATGATGGGGAAAAAAAAAATCCCCTGTTGTTCAAATGGGTGATATTTTTGCTGTGGGCTTACAAAGCAGATCATTCTCAGCAGTGGCTAATAGTATTACACAAATCTCAAAAGGGACGAAAGAAATACCATAGCACTTTTTTTCCTATTATTTTTTACAGTTGGCTTATAGCTTTTTTTTTATTCTTTCGTTTTCTATATTTTTTTCCTCCTCACAAGAATGTCTCTGCTTTTCCCCCAGCCAGTGTCTACCACGATGAAACGAACGCTGCAAAAGAAAAATCTATGTTGTTCTGGTTTACAAAAAGTCTCTCTTCTCTCCTCTGTCTGATGGCAAATACAAACCTTACAATTTGGAGAGGGGGAACCAAATAATAAACAAAACCAACCAAACCAAACCTGAGGAGGAGAGCGAGCAGCACTGGCGAGTGCTCTCTGGAATTCAAGCCATACGCCCCCGTCCCTTTCCTTTGTCCCACTTTCTGTGATGCTCAGGAATCGAAGACCACTTAAAAGTGCTCTTATGAGACCCAAACAACACTCCTCCCTCTTGTCTCCTCTTCTCTGGTCTTTCTGGCACTCTGGCTCTGGCTCACACACACGAACACACACCCTCCCCCTTTCCCCCCGCC
>VWZK01016810.1:0-126469 GCA_013396935.1 Baryphthengus martii | reverse complement strand
GGCAGGTACAGTCTCCCCCACAGACAAAACACATGGGCTGTGCTGAGCAGCTTGGCACCTCGGCCATTCCGGGTGTGCACTTTTCTGTGTTTTGTCCAGGCCTGTCTCAGCCAATGAAAATGACCACAGTGCACCTTCGACTTGGTTATAAACGGGGTTCTGCCAAAGGCCGAGTGGAGTTGGTTCTTCGCAGAGCAGCAGGTTGTAGCAGTCGGACCCTCCCCTTGGACGTGCGGTCCAAGGATACTTCCACGGATTGAGGGAGTCTCCGTGGATTGAGTGAGCCTCGCCCCCCCCACTTTGGGTGAGTGGTATCTTGGGCACTCTGGTGTGGGAGGTTTCCCCTTTTCTGAGTGAGAGTTTGCCCATTTTGGTTTGTTCTTCCTTAAACTTAGGAATCAGTTGTGTAGTAGTTAATTCCCGACAGACCTCCGAACCTGTGTTTAGTCCAAAGGAGTGCTGGCAACCCTGGTTGCAATAAACCCCATTTTTGGATAGCGGCTGCTGTTTGTTGTGTGGGTGCCTCCGTGACAAACAGCAAAGAATTTTTCACCTAAACCATCGCACAGAATTTTAAATACATTTTTTTTAATTTTTCCCTGAAGTGGATTCAATTTCCGTTACTTCTAATATTTCACACAACCCAAAAGAGCACTGTGTCTCCAAAAAGCTGATTTGTATCTCTAAACCATGGGTCCATCAGATAGCAAGTGAATTAGGAGTGACTGAAAATCCGCCTTGGTACAGAGATACAAAGCGTGAATGAGGTAAGAAGAAAAAAAAAAAAGAAAGGGAGAGAGTGAGAAAACAAAAATACTGTGGAAACTATCCTACTTTATGTGCTTTGTTGCAATATGTTCAAGCATTCAGCAAATTGATGCACTTATGCGGAAGAGTTAGAGATGTGTTTCTGTGGCCTAAGAGAGGTAGCCAGGCACTGAGACAGATGGTAAGCAAGTTTCTCAGGGTCGGATGAAGTCTTTAGTGAGGAGGAATCATAGAATAATTAAGTTTGGAAAAGACCTCTAGGATCAAGTCCAACCTACTATTTGATGGCTCCATGATCACGAGACCATGCCCTGAAGTGCCATATCCAATCGCCCTTTGAACACCTCCAGGCTTGGTGACTCCACCACTTCCCTGGGCAGGCTGTTCCAATACCTAACCAATGAGCATAGGTGCCTCTCAAGCTCCAGGCAGTTCCCATAAACATTTAGCTTGTCTTCTTTTTAAGCAAGAAATTGAGAGGCAGGCTGATACATTTCTTTGTTCTGCATTTGAGGTCCCTGACTGCTCACGAGCGTTGTAATAATGCCCATAATTAATAATACACATGAAAATTGTTAGGACCTTCTCATCTAGACAACAATGTCTAGATGAGAATCCTGTGTTATCTTTTGAAACAAAAAAAATAAATTAGAGACTCTTTGTTATGCTGACAGGTTTGAAACAGGAAAGTAAGGAGTTCAGTTACAGAGCTGTAACAGATATAACATGTCCCTGCACGATTCTAATTAATGCACTTGAGAAATAGATGTGTGGCTATTACTCACCAAATGATACTTTGTACAGTTTCAGCTGTCCTTCATGTTTCCTGGCCAATTTAGCAATTCTATTGCTGTATCCTTTTAAGGCTTCTCCATAATCTCTGCAGTCAAATGGAATGATCTGGGAATCTGCCAGTTCATAAACCAGGCTGCCTCGTAACTGGGCAATTGTTAGCTGTTTCTTAAAGGCGGGGTCATAATATTTTTCTACTAACTCAAAGGTCTCATATACGGTGTGATAAACAGGATAGTTGCTGAATTTGTCTGCTTTCTGAAAAAGAGCAAGAACATTTGTCAGTTGTATTCTAACTGCAGTTAAGGGATCTATTGATCACTTAACGACAATGATGCTTTGCACAGTTTCCAAATCAAAAAAGCTATTTGCTACAAAACACAATTTACTATCTTTTCACTTCTGTGCGTTCACGTTAAGAAAAAAAAACAACCTAAACTGAGGGACTGTTGCACAAAACTAAGCGAGCGGGCTTCCTTCTATCTATCTACACAGAGCTGCCTTCAGTTCCATTGTACACAGATTGCCTTTGCGAAACTTCAAAACAGGTTGGGATTTTGGGGAGCAGAAGTCCTCGGCCATGGCCCCTTCTTGTCCATTAGAAATAAATACCTGTATTTCTTTCTGAACACAACCAAGGAAGACTTCTGTATTAAGGGTGGAATGAAAGATACACTTTAATCAGACTCTAGGT
The DNA here is from genome assembly GCA_013396935.1 of Baryphthengus martii. NCBI lineage: Eukaryota > Metazoa > Chordata > Aves > Coraciiformes > Momotidae > Baryphthengus > Baryphthengus martii. Next base: position 124,215 of record VWZK01016810.1, on the reverse strand, counting down.
ACTTTCCTGTGAGCTTGACAGCTTATAAAACATACACATCACTGTAACATGTTTTACTCTCCAAACTTTTAGATTTATTGATAATTTAAGAAATAGCACCGATATACAAACCAGGCCAAGATTCTTTGAATCCTTTTTATTAATCGTTAATAATTTAAAAAGATGACTGCTCAGCACTATCAAACTTTTTCAAGCAATCTGGAAGACTTACTCTGTTCTTGGTATATCGGACTCTGGCCGATGCAATTCCCAGTCGCTGAAAGTAAGCTTCAAAATCACTCCCCGATCCCAGTTTGTTTATTCTACATGTGGAAAAGACAACATCTTAGTGAGAGAGCTTACTGCTGTAGAGTAGGATAGTAATTTATGCAAAATGCAGATTTTTTTGAGAAGTAAAGGTCAGTTCTTCTGGAGGGCACATCAGGGACACTAGTAAGATCAGAGGCCAGATGAGCGGCCACCTCAATTACTCTAACTGATTTTATTTCACCACGCAAATTCAGTATCTAATATTGCTAGGAAAACTTTTTAAAGGTAGCAACCCTGTTTATGACACTGATCACATTGAAAAAAAGAAGTACACGTTCTGTGCAAGAGCCATAAAATGGTATCAGACGTGTCTCTGCAATTTTAAAACATTAATCAGCTATTTCCAAACTAATGTGAGTTGGGAAGCAATGTATGTAAAGGCAGATATGTTCATATACTTAGCATATTCCACTAGAACCAATGACTGATAATTTCCACTGCAGAAGATGCAGTTCACATTTGTTACTTATGAGTAAATCTTGCCATCTGCTGGGTAAGTATGGCAACACGGAGAATAGAAGAGTATACTATAGGTATTTTCAAATATTTATTTAAGTTTTACATTACATTTTGGGTTTGTATGACTAGCTTGGTGAGTAACTGTTGTTTGTCAGCTAAAAAAAAGAAAAAACTTTCCTCTGTTTCAGCTAAAGCTCTTCCGTTAGTATAAAATTCTGCAAAGAACTATTTGTGTCAACTGAGAAAGCTCAGACCTGGTGGCTTTTTCAAAATGAAGAAATCTCAGTGAGTCTAATGAATCTAGAAACTCATCTTACCAGGATCTGAAAAACAGGGTAATACCTGAGTAATATTTTGTTTGAATCACATTTTTATTTACCTTACATGTGGGTAATGCCACATTGTGAATAAGATTTAGTCCTATGAGTCATAGTCTCAAAGAGTGTTTCGGTGTTTTAATACCTTCAAAGATCAAGTTTTAATACCCTCAGATACAGATTTGCAATGTATTTCGTTTACATCACCACATAAACAAAGAGTATCACAAGAGGTTTTTAATTACTGCTCTAGACAGTTTCTTTCAGCTGAGCATTTGCTTATCCTAACAATTTTGATATTATCTTCTCTTGTAGAGTGACTAAATTGTATTTTGAATTCTTTGCCCACCATACTCATTTCTGATTACTTTCCAAATTGCTTTTCTACTAATAAAAGGCCTTTAAAAAGCATGAGGTTTCATTTTCCAGCAGGCATAGATGTCACCATCATTAGAAAATGTCATAAAATGTTATTTTATTTTGCTTTAAAAGGTATTGATAGAGAATCATTTTGTACTAAAAGGTTTTGTATTGCTGTCATCAATAGTACATCTTGAAAATTTCTGGAGGACAGCCATGCTATGACATGATAAAAATATTGGGAAGGAAAAAACAGATTAGCAACTTACCTGGGATAGCTATTATTTTCAGTTGCAGGATCTTTCTCAAGCCAGCTCTCAAAAAGAGACTTATGTTCATAACCCTCATCAGGGCTTAAAATCTGGAGAGGAAAATGTTATAATCCTGTTGGAAGCATCTCTAACTCAAGTCATTATAAAAGGCAACCTTTACACCTATCTGCATAATCCTTAACATCATTGCTGCACACAGGGAAGTACTCATACCCTATTTACATTTGTTACATACATTTAAGGACCTCAACCACAAGGCACTTGGAACCAACCACAGAGTGTGGGGAAGAGCAGGTTAAAAGCTCAAGGACACCAGCTGGAGCTCATCCACTTCTAGGGAAAGTGGGTCCTGGGGATTTGCAGCTGAAAGAAGCAAAACTATGAATTTAATTACTCTGCCTTAGTTCTTCTAGCCCTTACAGAAATTAGGGTGGACTTTTTTCAGATTAGTGGAAAAGACATCGCTAATAAACAAAGGTACACCTTGTAGTCTTTGGTTATCTTTGTAAGAGGCTAGTTAAATGCAAGTGAAGAAAAAAATCTTAAGAAAAGGGAGCAGATCCCTCTGCAAAACAGAGCTTCCTTGTTCTAGCTGTTGTTTTAATTTTTCTCCCTCTTTTCCTAATCCAGTTCACTTGAATTTTTAAAGACCTGGAGAATAAAGATGTTTGAACCCTTAAACTAATTTTATTCTGTGATGCTGGAAGTAGTGAGCCAAGTAAAAGATGTGCCACATTTCTACAGGATCTGTCAGTCATCTGTATACATGTTTTTATGCCAACAAACATGGTGCTCTAGATAGTGGTCCTTCAGCAAACACTGCTTGGTATCCCAGATTTCTCTCCAAAAGTCCATCAAAATATTTTTTTCCTTGGCAAAATTCCAACAATCTCTATGAATGATATTACAGAAATGATTGAAAGAGTGTGAGTGTTCTAGAGAAAGGCTTCACATCCTATGATTTATGGATCTCTGAAGGTCACTGGTGGTCCATCAATTCTGGTAAATGAAAGATGGTTTGGAAATGAAAACTTAAACGTTGAAACACTGTAAAATTGAAACCATTATTTTAGTTTTCAAAAAGATGAGAGATGGTCCGAATTTTAGCAGTAAGAAAAAAAGAAAACACCCTTCTAGATAAATGGGGTAGAGTGTCTCAGATTTATTTAGTGAGACAGAAGGAAAAAAATGAGTAAAAAGAAAAAAGGATTGCAGGTGAGAGTCTTTGGACAGAAGCAATATCGTAAAACTGGGGACCATGCTCTTTGACTGCGTACAGAAAGCAAAGAATGACAGAGAATAACAACATTGCAAAATCTTGCTCTCTGGAACAACAAAAAAGGAAAGGTAGTTGTGGGTTTTGTCTATAACAAGCTAATAAAAAAACAGAAATCTAAAATGTTCCAACAGTGGCTTTAAGGAGCTTAAGAAATAGACTTTTCATTGACAAGTCTCTACTCTAAAATAATCCCCTTTACAAATGAAACTATGAAGAATATTGATGAATGTAATATACTTTTAGGAGACAGAATTCAATTATGGAATGATTGTCAGGTTTTCTGTTGTTTACCTTATGCTTCTACTGTTAAATGCTTACATAACACTGAGTAGGAAAATTTTCCAAAAAGTCAGTCTCAAGTACTTCATATGCTGCTTTAATGGATTTTTTCTACTCAAACCCAGCAATAGCCGAATAGTTCACTTAAGATCAAGCATAAGGTACTACTTTTAGCACAGAGTATTTTTTTTAATTTTGTTTATCTTTTGCAGAAAAAAATATCCCTAGGTAAGTGGCTTGTTGCAGACAGAAAGTAAATTATTTTATCCAGACCCCTGCAACACTAGGGACAAGGGAATTTTTATAGGCAAAATAGAATGTCCTTCAGTGTGTGAAGTGTCACAGCTAATGTTTGAACACGCACAGCTTTTTCAGGGAGAGGGAGAGGGGGATGGTTTAGTATTGACTTTGGTGGGATCAAGATTGTTCCAGCACAGTGATAAGATAAATTCAATATTATTCAATAATCCCATTTTATTTAATAACCTTGCAGTCACAAATAATAGACACGCTGATTCTGTACCTCTTTTGTCAGATTATACACCAGTTTGTAGAGAAGAGGGGTGCAGTCAACTCTTAATGTGTAGTTACCTGAAAATGAAACAAAAACATGAAAACTTTCCCTTCACGTACCAGTGGCATTGTCTTCTTAATGGGTTAAACCCTGCAGTCCTTTCTTTGATAAACTTCCTAATTCCAAAGCAATAATTTAGATCTTGCTGCAGAATATATACAGAAATAGACTATTTGGTCACATTGTACATGCTACTCCTACTATACAACATTGATGCATTGGCTATAGTTCATACACAGAAATGTAATTAAGCCATCCCATTGCTCTAAAGTAGGCCTAACTATCGCCTAGTAGCTACAAGCCCTTGTCACTCTTCTGCTTCTTGAAGCTTGTGTTAAACAGTAGGCAATAGCAACATCCTACTTTTTGTAGGATGTCAAGAATAATTTTAGTGTATTCAGGTTCTGTGCAGGAGGAAAGACATATTCTCTGCAAGATGCTTTAACAAGCCTTTCAATGTAGCTGCTGCTTCTTGTATTACAAATATACTTTCTCAATGTTTTTGCAGACTGTCTGAAAGACAAGTCATCTTCTGGGAAAGAGACTTGCAATCCATGTGGCATTTCATGTTTCAGAAGCAAGGCTCACTCAAACAGGAGACAACAAAGATGCAGAGTAATGTATTCACCTGCTGTCTCCTAAATCTCCCCTTTTACCACCGCACTGTCACTCCTACACTTCACATCCATGAGGTTTCCACACTGCCTGTGGCCTACGTCGAGCTAGGTAAATACCTCCTAATGAATGTAACTTTTTGCCAGTTACAGCAGCAAAAGTCCCATCAGAAAGAAACTATTGCCACTTCTGCGAGAGACAGAAGTGTAAATCAGTCTTCAGCGTAACCTCTGTGAGGTTAAAGATGCCCAAACAATACACTTAAAACAATACACTGAATATGGCTTTCTTTTCTTTATTATGTATTTCAGTTTTGGTTTCCGCTATACAAAAATGATGCGGACATGCTGGAAAGGGTCCAGAGAAGGGCCACCAGGATGATTGGGGGACTGGAAGACCTGCCATATGAAGCCAGGTTGAGAAATCTGGGCTTGTTTAGCCTTGAGAAGAGAAGGCTTAGGGGAGACCTTATTACCATGTACCAGTACTGGAAGTGTGGCTACCAAGCGGAAGGAGACACCCTTTTCACAAGGAGTCACACAGGGAGAACAAGGGGGAATGGTTGCAAGTTGCACCAGGGGAGATTCTGGTTGGAGTCCAGAAGAAAATTCTTTACGATGAGAACAATTAAATGCTGAGAATATGAAGCAGTTGTAAAGCTATTATTTCATTTGTGAGATCTTCCAGGCATGAAATTCTGCTCTGCTTTTTACACAGCATGTAGGCTTCATAATTGAAGGAACAGCTCTAATCGACCCTATACTCCAACTCCAACTGAGTGCTTAGTTGAAACTGAGTTTGGCTTTTCTTTCTTTCCAATTCTTTAGTGACAGACAAAATTTTATGCTGACAAGAATACAAAGAGTTCTTAAATATGCCTGTTGGTATCCATTTTATTCAGGTACAGTAAGCCCAAATAAGTTGGGTTTAACATGGGAAGAGCAATGCCCTGAACAGTTGAGGTTATGATGGAGGACAGCTTCACAAAACCTTACTGACTATTACTTCAGCACAGACAACAGTAAACAAAATCCTTCTGTAATAAAGCTCAGTGTAATTTAAGAAGGACTTTGTGATTTAGGTCATAGTGTTAGATTCAAAATTCCAAGTCCAGTTTCTAAGTAGCATTCCTGTATAACAGTTTCTTCTCATAAACTGAAGGGCCTAGTAAATTGGATAATGGCAGATCAGGCATTTTTGTGAAACACTCTTCAGTGTTTATTTTTCCAGAAGAACTCTGCCATAACACATCTGTAAATCCCTGCATATTGTCCCTGCTCAGAACAATGAAAAAAGGTGAAGGTGACCATATTGGCCCAAAGCACCCAAATGAGTCCTAATCTAAGCCTAAGGTCTCGACACAAATTATCTCAAGACCATAATAAACTCGTGTCCACAAATATTATAGCTCCACAGGGAAAGGAGCTGGAGCTGCAAGCAGAAGAAGGAGCAGTCTGTCTGATCTGAAATCTGTAACTGTAAATTAACACTAATGCAGTTAAGAGAGAGTTTCACATTCAGACCACTCAGTTCATTAGCAAAGAATACTTAACGCCTCCAGAGGAGATACTCTGGACTCCAGACACGCAGGCTGCAGCTCATGGATGGCACTGTTTGCAAGGAGAAAGCAACATGAGAATTTAAAGTGTTCTCTCACCAGAGAGGTTGTGGAAGTCTCCTTCCTCGGACACTTTCAAAATCCTCCTGGACTTGTTCCTGTGCAACCTGCTTTAGATGAATCTGCTTTAGGAGGGGAAGTTCAACTAGATGATCCCTAGAGGTCCCTTCCAACCCCTGATTCTGTGATTGTCTCTCTCCACTTAATTTCGTACTTGCTATGCTTATTATGAACATCAGGGTATCTATCTTACGTTTGCAAGCTCTGGATGCAATAAGTAATGCACGGTCAACTATTACAATTGACATTTGCAAAGTAAAGTGAGTTTAAAAATAAAAGACACACCTTCTATAGAAGAATCTGTGTTGATGTAAGCAACTGCCCGTTCTTGGAGGACTCTGGCATTTTCCTGGGGTTGTAAAAGCGTAATTATTACTTTCAATTAATGACATTTAGTCAAGAGTATATTAAACACAGTTTTTTTGCAGTATTACCTTTAAGAACCCAGTCAGGATAAGTAGCATGATGTACCTTACTAATTATACTAATGTTTGAGGATGGGTCAATGATCCGAACACATGAAGTGCACTCCTGCTTTCTGGGACTTAATTTATTGTGGAAAACAAACTGTAGGTGCTGCCTGCTGCATCATGCAGGAGCAAGACAGAACAGGAATATTACTGGACAGCATTGTAACAGGTTGAATTAAGGTTACACATATGTTTTAACTCTGCACTTGCAGTGCTTTTTGAACATGCCACGTGTGACTCTGAGGTCAACCAGGATTCCTCCATGCTTTTAATTCCCAGTTATGCACGTGACTTTCCAGCACTGAACTCAACTTTAACACTGATAAACTGAATATTGCTGTCATTTCTACATTCTTCCATTTCAGAAAGGGTTAAGCCAAAGCACTGACATTTCCTATTAAGATGAATTTGACTGTTTTGAGTCAACCAAGCATTGCTTGCATGCTAAATATAGACACACATTTGTTTAATTTTTTTGCAAATGGTAATTATGTTTGAAATTGAGTTCTAATCAGTAAGTGGTATTTTACTAATCATTGGCTTTGTGATAGATATTCTAATTAGGTTAGTAATTGTTACTTGTTTTATTCAATTTATATCCCAACTAATCATTTGTAAGTAGTGTGAACTAAAAATTCAGTTGCTAATTAGTAACTTCATAATGAAATTAATATCTGTAAAACAAACAGTAGAGGAGATTCTGGAAAAGCTTGTGAAGGGAAGGAGTAAGCCTGTATATGCATACATAAGGCCTTGCATACATGCAAAAGTATATTCACAAAATGAAGAAATTGCTTCAATTATGAACAATGGAGATTGTCTGTGCAACAAAAGATGTTGCCACAGTTGCAAAGTCTTTTTGTTACACAGAAGATGGTGAATAACAAGGGCTAATTTTCCTGAAGGTTTAGTACATGATAGATTTGACAGATGCAAAAAACATGAATGTAAGATGTGAGGAATGTCTCCAGAGAAATTGAATCTAATTTAGGTGTAAACCAGTAGGAATGCATACCACCAGGATAATATAAAAGCAGTGAGATTCAAACAGGAATTGTGCTCATGGCTTTCTAATCTAGTAGACCTGCCATTTCATGAAATAACAGATAATAGATTACTAGATACTAAATCGTTAAACAAAAGCTATCACAGAACAGCAATAGCAACAGGTGAACAAATCAAACAGCAAAAGAACTATTTATTTAGTAATTGCTCAAGAGAAACTGATCTTTTAAGCGTTATTTTTTTACATCCTTCTTGGTTAAAATAATTGTGTGTTTTTTCTTGACAGCATCTAAATATGTGCACTTATAAATAGACAAAGAAATTACAAGTGGAATTTGATATACAGCAAGCTTTTCTTACCAGTAGAGTTCAGGTGGGATAAAACTTTAATGTCAGCTCTTTAAAATCTCTCAGTAAATGATTTTAAAGATAACTTAAATTATGCTTTCCTCATCTAATATCTCATAAACCAGAAGTAGGATGCTGAGAGTTTTGGAACCCAAACAGTTCATGGGAGAAAGAATTAGTGCAAATCCACATGAACAGAAAACTCATCTTTGTTAACAGAAGAATGATGGAATCCCTTTGGTGTTTGGGACCAACACCAGAGGTGTTATCCTCTGACAGGTGTCATTTTGCAATGTAATTTTGTGGCTTACTGAAATACAGGCCAATAAAGTAAAGCAAAGAGATTATTTTATTTTATAGATTTTGAAAGTTCTATCCATATGTCTAAACATAACCTTGTAAATAAAATTCTAACAGAACAAGATAATACATTTCTGTTAAACCTTTCAGTACTAATAAATTGACGTAGTTCCGCAGAAATGTGTTCAGTTAGACAATTTCCTGCCTACTCTATTTCTAATTTGAATTTTACAGGGCAAACAATGAAAAATCTTGCAAGACATATATGTATTTCTTACCAGGGCTGAACAAATCCACTTAAAGGGTTAAGAACTGAACATGCCCAACAGGGAAAGTAAGAGAAATATCTTCAGAACCTCACTTTTGAATTTCCCAACATCCTCCTGTCAGGCAGGAATATAGTCAGAGATCCCACTACAGAATTAACTGATTGTCCTGACCCTGGGCCTCTACAATACTAAGAGTTTCTCAGGAATTTGGAGCTTTTCACTCATAGATTACTTACACTTCCATTTAGCCAGGAGAATTAATTTCCACACAAAGGGCTTGGTGTGATTATGGATCACAAGTAAATGATCTGGACTTTAGTTTACAGAAACTAGGTAGCTAATGATTTTAAATACATGGGGGCCTCACAGCACCTGAAGGAGTCTGTTGTGCTCCAGTTTTATCTTAAAGCTAATGATTGCAGTCTAGGAATAGATGCTACTGGGTACCACAGCTGCCTGCAACAGACTTTCAAGTTTTGGTTTCTTTACACTACTTTTTATTTACCTCAGCCCATTCTGTGGAACCCAATAATCCAAACTCTTCTGCATCCCAGCTAGCAAAAATAATAGTTCTCCTGGGTCTCCAACCTGAAATCACATAGTTAAATTTGAAAATTCAACTAACAAGTTAGAAAGTCTAATGAAAGATCACCACAGTTAATTGAAATAACTTTATAAAAATAACAATTGTATAGCAGTAAAAAAGAAAAAACAAAAAAATCCTCTCTAAACTCCTTAGAGGAACATATTACAGCAGCATTTCTTCTCAATGCAATATTTTCATGATGCACAACTAAGAGTGTACTATTATACTGATGAGAGACATGAGAGGATACCTTCAGCCAACGAAGATGAAACGCTACTTACGCATCTCTTCAATGAATTTGCATCATTCGTAATGGGAAATAAAACTTTCTGTGTTGGTGAAAAGTTAAATTAACACAACAAATTATTGGAATATTCAACACAGTTCCTCAAAGCTGTTTTCCATATTCATAATTTTACATCTCTAATAAAGTTACCTTCCATCTTCATTTTACCAAAACTCCGTACAATTTCTTGCAGAACAGCTGCACCCGTAGTTGGATCAATACCACCAAATACCCAAGAGTCTCTATGACCTCCTAAAATAATATATCTATCTAGAAACAAACACATCATATGAATCCTTAATTAAAAATGCATTCACATCCCTACTTGTCTCAAAAAATAAGTTTAATACCAGTGCTACAAATCTATTTTTAAAGTAATCTGCAATCATTCACTTACTCTACTGAAGTATATAAATCAAGACAAGAAGTATTTTATACATATGTTTTCACTTAAAAGTCTTTTGTGTATATGACCTGCTACTAGGCATCAAGAATAATATGTTGAGGTCGCAAATCATCACTGTGTTTCTGTACTTTGCATTGTGATAATTTTTGAAAAGGCAAAATGTATGAATGATGCAAGGGGAAACCTTCTGTAAAATGACAAGCATCATAAAAATATTCTCTGATAGATATCGTTCTAGTATTCCCATTCAAATATATTCTTGGGAATGCTAATGAGAAACAGTGTGATGGGAGGAACAGGACAACTATTAAGGGTGTCTCAGATTCCATATTATCTGGCCATCTAAGAAACTTGAAGCTTTTTGCAATACGAGAACAATTTCACCAAACACGTAATAAACAAAAATGAATTAAAATGATCAAGCACCTGATGCTCACCTGGTTCCACCGCTCCTCTGAGGATGCCAACGACATTGTAAATTCGTGTTATTTTATTGTTGGTATGAACATGCATTCTGACTTTTCTGAAACAAAAACCAGTATGGAGTAACCATTTCTGACGGAGAAGGCAATAAAAAGTCAACGTTAATAACGTGCCAGAAAGCTTGCATTTCTGTTCCACTTTGTATGTTCAGCACTGATCTAACCTGTCATGCTGTATCAGCGTCTCATTTTTTATTTCAGGTTAACCTATTGACAAAAAGATGCTTTAGAAACCACCCTATGAAAGTGGGTCAACCTGTAATCTTTCAGACATTTACAGAATTTATTGGATTGTTATTTATGGGAGTCAAACAGATTATTGGGTATTAGAGGAGTAAACTGAAAAACAAGTACAGTAATTAAAAATAGATTTACATTTTGACCAAAATGATAATTGTCGATATGCTTATTTTTATAATGAATACACTGGTTTTCTAGCACAATTTTGTATAATAAGATAGAACTTGGAGAGAAGGTAATTAGAAATATACATCGAGGAATAAATTGAAATCTCTGCTTAGGACAGCAGATCTAAATGATAAAGATTTGTCATTTCCCCTCTCCCCACCTCCAGTAAAATCCGCTTGTGAAATTTTATAAAAAGGAAGGAAATAAAGTATTAGGAGACCTAAAATCAACGTAGTGTTCAGCCCCTCTTAACCCATAGAAGAAACAAAGCGTAACTGAGGTTTTTTTGTGCCTGGCAAAATCCCAAGAGCTTCACACTTGAAGTTATCTCTTCAGCAGGAAATCTGCATAGCTGTCAAAATCAAAACCTACTTCAGGACAGCTACTGGATCTTTGCCCAGAAAATATGACACCGGTGCCTTGAGCATGCATATACTTGCACTTTCCATGTACAAGTGACTTTCTACCTGGACTCAAAAGGTTCATTTTGCTAAGGAGCTACTCTGAGAAAGAAATATGTGTAGAATTAGCCCACATTTACAAAAACTATCAAGTTACTCTATCAAGTAGGAAGATGTTAAAAAGGAAATTGAAAATATAACCCATGTATATGTTTTGTGGATGAATCATATTTTTTCTTTACCCACTCTTGCTCTGCAAGACATTCCAAACATCACCTTAATTATGTTAGATATGCTTTTCTGTTTAATTATTCCTATTTTATTCATTTTCAGCTAGTTTAAAGCAGAAAAGAATAATGATCAATGAAGTCTTTATAAAATTATATATTCAGACCTATTCTTGTTTTGCAGGAAGTGGAACAGTGATTACTGTGGTCCACTACCAGGACTCACAGAATAACATCTCGTGTAAACCAGAAGTATTTTCATGGGGAAAAGTGGTAGAAAAGTGATCTTTAGCTTTATCTATTGCAGCTTATCAGTTATAAATAAGGAAGTGAGTGAGGAGGACGTTTAGGATTAATTCAACAAGTATTAAAAACTGTCTACTTACTGCTATATAGCCATTTTGAAAAGAACCAGTGAAACAATGGCTGAACCTCAAGGTAAGGACTAAAGTTGGAATGATTGATCTGGACCTATACCCTCTGAAATTTGCCTAATCATTGACACTGGGGACACTGAGTAAGATCATAGTTTTCATAATTTATTTTCAAATTCTAATAATTATCACCAAGTGTTGCCCACTCAGAAGGATGTAAATTTCTTCAGAATATCTCTAGACGTATGGTTTCGCCATTATTTTCTTGTTGAGATTTTTTTTTTGTGTGTGTAATATTTTATAAACAGGCAAGCGTTAAAACAGACCTTGTAGAAGAGTTGTCTGCAAATCCTGGCCCTATGTTATAAGACACATTGAGACTTCCCTTCCAGCTGCTGTCTGGAGCTGCGGATCCTCCCATTGCACTGTTAAGTGAAAGCCAAGACAAAAGTAGATGACCAGCAGGCTAAAACCTCGAATTCCCTTAATGATTACTGCACATAAAACAAGGTGGGTTTGCAAAATTCTTAAAAATCCTATGCCAGAAACAGACTGATTAGAATTTTCCACATCTTCTGAAGCACACACTACTGCAAATGAGCAATAAGTACAAGTAATAGCACAGATTTTATCATCTTAGTATAAAAAAAAATTGCTACACATTAGTGAATACTGACTTCTGTTGAGGAGGACTGATGCATACTCACCGTAATAATACTTCTGCATCATGATATCCAATGGGATGAACTGGAATTCTGGGAATACCTACGCCTTCATTAATTTTATACCTGAAAGTGTACTCTGAGAAATCAGAACAAAATGTCAAGTTTACAGTGTTTTTAGCAATTTTCCTCAGACTTGAAATACTTTTGAACAGTTCAGCCACACGGTAGCCACAAGCATGCTTCAGTTTTTAAATTCTTACATCATTTCTTAGATATTGCTGCTAGGAAACCAAAATGTAATGGCAGAACCACAAACTCAATAGTGCATCTGCACAATTGTGTAAGAGAAGAGCCCACATCTGATGCAAGGTTAGATTTACCATCTGTCCATATTATTACATATCCCCAAAGTTGTCTGTGGGATAACCAAACTGTTGTGTGAGGCGAGGACAGCTCCTGTGCAGCCTCTTGGCAAGCTGCAGAAGACATCCACAGATGCATTTATCTGTGTTGAAGACAGGCAATATCTCTCTGAATCTGGTGGGCTAGACACACACAATCTATCCTATCTGTCTTCCTAACTGGAACACAAGAAGTTCCACCTCAACATGAGGAAAAACTTCTTTACTGTAAGGGTGACGGAGCACTGGAACAGGCTGCCCAGGGAGGTTGTGGAGTCTCCTTCTCTAGAAACTTTCAAATCCCGCCTGGACACTTTCCTGTGTGGCCTCTCCTAGGTGATCCTGCTTTGGCAGAGGAGTTGGACTCGATCATCTCAAAATGTCTCTTCCAACCCCTCCCATTCTATGATTCTATGGATTTTTCAGTAGGTTGTTTTCTTATACCCCAAATGTGTTTTCTCATATCCCAAATAATGGTCACAAAAAGCTAATGAGCTTTCCAGAAGCACCCCTATATTCCCGTCGCATTAGCAGACAGGACCGCTGGGCATCTTAGTTCAGACTGGACAAGGATCAAGACAAGCACATGGTGCCAAGATTTTAGACTCTAGACTACTGTTATGTAAAGTGGATTTTTAAACTGCTTTTCTGCTTGGAATTTAGGAACAGCAAGGAAACATACCTGCAAGCAAAGCTGTTACTCCTCTTACCTCCTATGGTAGACTATAATCTAGTTTAAACTGGTCCTCTTGAGAAACACAGATATTTAAAAATGGCTATAAATTCTCAGCCCTTTTCTGCTGCTTCACAATCTGTAAACCTACATGTTCTGCTTTTCTAAGAGTTATAAGGATCATATAAACAGATTTTCCTAAAAAGTTAATTTTCCCTGCTCAACTCAAAAGTAATCAGTTGAAATGACATACAGGTAGAACCTTAGGCTGCAATAGGAAAATTGACTAGAGTAAAAATTATTTCAAACAGCTTTTTTCTTCTTACTGTTCTGAAAATAGATGAATTTCTAGTGCCACAGTAGCTTTCAGCACCAGTTTATGAAGTACTCGATGGCCAAGAGTACAGATCTTTCACTCACCTTTTGCAGGATAACCTGGCGTTAGAGGGTCCCCAGCTCCATTCAGGTTTAACACATTTCCACGCTGGACTCCTCTGCCTGGAAGGTTCCAGCCATCTGGATAAGCATCTACTCCTGGAGCACAGTAGTCAGCAGGGTCTGAATAAAGGATGATTCCCTGGGCCCCTGCTAACATGGCATTTTTAACCTGTGAAATTATTTGCTTTTAAGCATCCTATTTTAAGTTGGAACAGAACAATTCTGTTCAGTGATTTTACTTTTCAGCTCAGTTCCTTTAACTAACTGCACTTTCTGAAGTTAGCAGCATGTTTTCGCAGGCAGTGCCTGCTTCTAGCGGTGATAATGCCTGATGTTTAGAGTTAGCACCAGGGACTGGTGTGCAGACCAAGGCCACTGCTAGATCCTGTGTACCACACTGGGGGATGCAGAAAGTAAAAGCCACACCTGCAGGGAGGAGCGGGCAGATCGGTGCCCTTAAACTGACTAATAGGGTATTCCATCCCACAGACACCATATTCGGCTGCTGGGGGCCCTTGCTTGGTTGCTCTCGGCTCAGGGGATCTTGCTCTGGGTCCTTGCTTGGATTCTTCCTCATTCCTTCAATGGCTGGAATCCAAGGAAGACTCTGTTCGTTCTGCCTTCGATCCTGATCAGAGTGTTCCTGAATCCAGTACTAGAATCCAGCTCCTGAACACGGTTCCCATCTGCTGCTGAGCCCTGTCTGGGACTTTCCCGGTGCCTGCTCCACAACACCAGTGGTGACGGTGACGTACTTGCCATCAGGGGGGGTTGGGTTCAATACTGGTCTTGTATACATTTGTATATATTCCATTTTATTCTTATTATTATTTTCCATTTTCATTAAAACTGTTCTAGTTTCCTTTTCTAATCAATAAGTCTCTCCCTTATTTCTTTTCTCTTCCCCTTTGGGGAGGAAGGGGGGTTAATGGAGAGCATCTGTTACAGGTTTTAGGGCTGCCCTGATCCTAAAACAAGTGGGTTTTTTCTTTATCTTTTTTTTTAATGCAGTAATAAATCAGAATGTTGCAATTTACTTCAATGGGGACATAGCTTTAAAAGTCACACATGTGGAAGAGTGAAAATGATCACAGACACTGCAGAACAAATCACAGTGAAACACAGTGTGTTCCTTATTTCTGTCACACCTTTAGTCATAGCTCAAAGCTAAGAAGTAAAGAACAAGACATAAAACTGAGGCACAGAAGCTCACCACTATCACCAATTTTGTCAGAGCTGTTGTCTAAAGTCAGAAGAGTTACTTAACCTCTGTGCATCAGACTCCTTGTCAGATAGATACTTATTTCTTCAATGTACTGCAATTTAATTGATGTAAAGTATTAAAAGTCTTGGGTCTATAAACTACTCTGTTCCCTAAACTAATCTCTTGTAAGAACTGTCTAAGGAGTTTACAGTCATTTCAGTCTCAGGAGGTTAATATGTTCATCTGTTTTCATTGTTCTGGGAGTTACTCTTAGAATATAGTCGCAATGGATGCATTGCAGACTTCCTCCTGTGTTCCAACTTACA
Organism: Baryphthengus martii; assembly: GCA_013396935.1. Taxonomy (NCBI): domain Eukaryota; kingdom Metazoa; phylum Chordata; class Aves; order Coraciiformes; family Momotidae; genus Baryphthengus; species Baryphthengus martii. Next base: position 108,804 of record VWZK01016810.1, on the reverse strand, counting down.
GCCCTCATTAACTCCTGTCAGCTATATTATGAGCAGAGTCTGACCCACAGAGTCAAAAATAAAACACAACTCTTACTTTGTTTCCTCTGAAGATCTTCCCGTATCTGGCAATGACAATCTTTCCCGTACAGTTAATCCCCATTTCACGCTCCAACTTAAAAAAATCTTCAGTACGGCCATAATTCACATATACCAGATCTGCCTGCCCAGAAAAAAAACAAAGCAGTTTCATAGGAATTAGTTATTCCACAAACAAAATACCTGTTTTCAAAAATACAGTTTTATTCACTACATATGATACAGTTTGGTGGTTTGTTTTTTTTCTGCTTTTCTACAAATGAGAGCCAGTGCCCATGAAAACAATAGCAAAAGATATGCATATTGTTCTAGAGGAAGCCTTGGCTCAAATTCTTGACCTTTCTATATTATCCTGCACTTAAACAGCAGCCTTATAAACTGAGCTTGGAAACTAAACCAATGTGCTTTGCTGAACTGACAAAATTTTGTGTCATGGAAAAACAGTGGTATTCCTTGTGTATAACAACACTCAATATTATATAACTTCATTCATGTATGCAATGCAGTCTTGTTGCTGAGTCATTCCTTCAGGATGAATTATCAGATTAAGTGAGGGACTTTTGGATCCTTTGAAGACTTTCACTTAATCCAAAATGCCTGCCAAGTTGATTTATATATTGCCATTTCTACTTGAGCAAGTCCTCTCCATTTGATTGAGTAAAGTATATCCAACATTTTCCATAAAGATAAAAGCTTTTCCCTTATTATGTGATTCAGAGTTCTAGGAATTTGAGAAAGCTTTTTTTCTATGAGACTTCTAACCTTCGCACAGTATGTGGCCTAGCTGTCCTTAAGTGTTCTCTTATACTAATGGCTAATTAAAACTACTACAACAAATATTTTCAGAAGTTGAAGCAACCCATCCCAACAAGTGTTTTGTAAAAAATGACTTCAGCTAGTAATACCCTTAACATTTTTTTTTTTTTTTTCTTACCTCTGGCACTCCTTGTGCTGAAAAAGCATTATATGGTGGTAGTATATCAGTAACATTTTCATAGCCTCGTGGAAGTGGTTCAAACAATGATGTATTGAAAATCTGTCAATGAATAACAAAAGTCTTTGGTCAAATATTCTACCTCCAGGCACAAATTTTTATGTTGATTGGTTATTGCAAATGATATGCTAGTTTCCAGAAATTGTTAGCAAAGCCCACAATTCTAACAAATAGTTTAAACAGAAAAATCACTAGGGATACATAGCTGATTTTTTTATAACAAAACACAGACACAAATATAGAGAGACAGAATCGTATAACTATAGAATCATTTAGGTTGGAAAAGGCCTTTGAGATCATTGAGTCCAATCATAAACCAGCATTTGATAGATCACATATGAGAAGATGTTCATCAGCCACTGTCTGAAGCTAAGCAAAGAAGTAGCTGAAAATTGCCAAGAAATGATGACAATAAAAAGACACCTAGTTCATCCATTCCATCATAGGGGTTTTTTGCAATTACTATCACCTCTATCATTATTATTCCTCTTTTCAACTCTTTGCTAGTTCCGGTCCAGATAAACATGCTGCCTTTTATCACTATCTATTGTAGTGATAAAACAAACAACTCATGTTGCTTTAAGGTTCATGTCCACTCTTTGTCACCTTGTGAGATTATAGCTGAGATAGATTCTTAGAGGGTTTCTGGAATAATTTTCCACTCTTTCACATCTAACCTCCTGTCATGTCTGAACACATATTGCTTAGTTTCTACCAGGGCTCTTCAACCCTACCTATGTGCTATGAAGCTTCTCTAGCAGTCCCACCTCCTCTCCTCACTCAGGCTCCTTGTCAAATTTTACATCTACTTCTTTGCTCTCCTGTGCGTGTAAAACAAAGAAGGTGACTATAGATTGACCGTTCATCATTACTTAGGAGACACCATAGGAAGCCAATAGGATCAGGTTCAGAGCCAATGAAAGAACATAGTACTTCATACAACAGATAGTATCTGTGTAGCATTCCTTACCTCAGCATGTTGTGGAAGCAAAAATTCTACAGACGTTCAAGCAGAGACTGGATAGGTTCTTGGAAGAGAGATCTAATGAGGGCCACTAACAGCATGAATACTTGGAAAAGAGGTCTAATGAGGATTCTTGAAGATAGCAATGGCACCACGCTTAGAGGACTCCTTAGTTGAAGCCAACTAGACATGGGGCGTATTACACGCTTTAAATTAATTTCTTTATTCTTAAACTTCCATGTGCATCATCTTAAGGCTGATATGGAAATGGGATATTGGCCTAAATGTATCCTTAATCTGAACCAGTATGGCCATTCTTACACCTTATGATCTATTGGTGTTAATCACAGCCTCTCCACACATCCTGTCTCTACTCTATTTAAGCCACTCTGCTGTTCTGCTGCACTGTCTGGAAAACCATTTCTTTACATGTGTCCCGTTTGTGCTGGGTTTTTTATTGTATTATAAAGCACATGCTGTGATGAGTGGGTGGGAAAACAGAAGACGACACTGTTTCTTTAAAGAAGTCTTACATAAATATAGTTTAATTATTACAAAGATCACCTCATTCCCTTGATCATCAATTACTGAGATGTAGTTTGGCTGCATTTCATTTGGGTATGAGAGAAGCACATCATAATGAATGAGTTCTGCTGAATCCAGTCCAAATTCCTTCCACTGGCCTTGAATTTGTTTGGCAAGAAGAAGATTCTGTTCAGTTCCTGCGAGGTGAGGCAACTTGGTAAATGAGCTAGAATAAAACAGAAAATCCTTAGTAAGCAGCAAATACAGAGAGGCACAATAATGAACTAAGATCAATATGTATAAACCTTATCTTCAAGGTACACACATGGAAAGCGAGGTCTTAAAGCCTGAGCTATATAACGTGCTTGTTTATCAGAGTCTGCATCAGGATAAGCACAAAATGTTATCAGAACAGAGGATCTTTTCCTGAGGCCTTAAGATAAGTCAGCCGAACCAGACTGTCCTTTTTGCCTTACTTAAAATGGGCACAATATCAGCCTTTTTCAGCCACCAGGGACTCCTTTCGATCTCCAGCATGTCTCATAGACAGCAGTCTTGCAACCCTAACATCCAGGTCTTTCATGTGAATCCTATCTGGCACCCTGGATTTGAATGCATCTAGATTCAGATGCAGATTCTGAGCAGACCACTACCTTCTGCTCTGTTGTTGTCTTTGCCTCTTTAAACTGTGTGGTTATGCACTGAGTTCCTTTGCCAAAGCTTAGTGCTTGTCTTCGTCTTGAACTTTTAATTCTCTAGAGTATTTTAAGTACCTTTTAATTCCTTAAGTACTCTAGTTTAAATACTATATATGCCACAAAGAAAAATATACTGAACAACATATGATGTCTTTTTTCAGTTTTGCATTTCCAAACATTTTTGTCATTTCTGGAGCTGATTCAATGCTAAGGTCAAAGTGTCTGGATTTTCTGATACTCATAGTTTGTTTTCCTGATGTGATAAAAGCAGATATAGTAGACTAAGAAATTAAGAATAAGGATCAAAATTTGCAAGTTCACATTTTTTTATGCTTTTAACAAATTTATTTGGATAGTGTAATAGTATAATTTTTCGGCAGTTCCTACTTTTTGTTTGAATTTAGGAAAAACAAGAAGTATGAAGCATTTGGCCCATTATCAAAGCAAGCAGACAAACCAGATACCATTAATACCCTATGGTCAAAAAACTTTAGCATAACTGCAGAGCTATTTCATGCTGTCATCAATCTTTATGTTGTCTCAACTCTTGCTCAAACGTAACCTTCAGGAACTCTCCGATCTATTGAGAGCAACAAATACAAAACAAGATAAGGCCTATAGACTTAAAACGCTAGCTGGTGTTAGGAATAAAAAGGTTTGGTTTTAGAATAAGTGTATTGAAACCAAATTTGTCAGTAATCCTGTGATGTTTGTGGTGCAGCTGCTGACTTATATGATGAATATCAACATGATGCTAACCAGAGATTATATCTGTTGGCGTTTTTTGTGTGAATATATTTGTTCCTCTCTAGAAGATAGAAATATATACAATAATGATTTTTTTTTTTTTAATTTCCAGTGGAATACACAGTAGAACAACAGGGTATTTCTATATAACTAGCATTTTAGATATTTTGAAAGAACCGCATGGATGTACTAGGATGCAAAAAATTGTATTTAATAACAATGACATCATGCAAGACTTAATCAACTATACGCACACGCTATGTATGGACACAGTCCTTCATCTCCTCAAAGAGAAGACAGAGTATAACGGGATCTCAAGCATCCAATTAACAGCACATTATCCAACATGGCCACTCTAAAGGAATTATCACTTGTAACTACACATGCAACTTAGGGCCATGCAAAAATTGTAGTATTTTGAATGCTACACTTTTAATATATTAATTTTCAACTTAGACTAGCTGCTCAAACTGGAAATTTACGGAGACACTGGACAAACAGATGATCAATCACATGTAATTAATAGCAATCAGTGTATCCCAAACATAGTAAAATCATCTCAGTCTGAAAGCAACATTAGTTTCACACACTTGTGTGGAAAAAACAGACATTTATACTGCATTAAATCAAGACTATGGAAAAAACGCTAATCAAAAAGACATGATAAGCACTGGTAGTAATGCAGCTTGAGAGAAGCATACTTCACAGTACAATCACTTCAAAGAGATAACTTTGACATTGGGGGGGTGGGGGAACAGAATGGTTGTGACTGTCTCCCTTCGCCTTCCTCCAGACTGTACAAACCAAATACTTCCAAGGCATCTTAACAGCTCTGCTTTCAGAAGCTGCTCCTTGGAGCTGATACTATAACTTTCTGGCTTTTATGACTGGTAAAATTATTCAAAAACCAAGATGCTCAGGGCTTACCGAAGGAATTGCTTGATGTTTTCAGCTTTCATTTCAGCCACAAGTTTCTGTCGCACATTTTGATAGACATCTGAAGAGTTGGGTTTTTTTTCGGTTGGTTTTGTAAACCATCCTGAAACACATTTGAAAAGCTTCCTACTTAGCAAGAAGGCCAGACCTCACATACTTGAGCCCATGTGCAACCTGAAGTACTGAACAGTCTCATTGAAACCACGAGGATGAACAGGGCTTAGAGCACCCTCTGTCAGTGTTTGCTGGCTCAAACATAGAGGTGAAGCAGAAAAGTAAAATATACTTTTATTTACTGAATTATCACAAAAGTGACATAATTAAAAGAGTACACCCTAAATCTCTGATAAATACAGTCTCCTTTTTAAGGTGAATTCTTCTCACAATAAATTTAAACCAAAGTTTAAATTTTCAATTAGCTATTTACAACATGAAGATTGAACTCTTGATACTCATGAGGAAATTCCCTTATTTAACTTACACATATATTTAAAAATACTTGTATAAACATATTTAGAGTGAAGATCTAAGACTCAACAATCACCTTGCCAGCATTATAATCATTACAGATCTGGGGAAGGGTGGGGTTAGTCTATTAGTAATCAATGGAATAAAGTGTTAACTGTGACTCAAGTCAGTATATTAACTATATGAATTTGTCTTTAAAAAAAACCCAACAAATCATTTTATAGCTAGAAAATCCCAAACTGGGAAAACTGTCATAATGTATATGTGCTGTCATATGTACAACGTCTATGACCTGATAGACTGAAATGCAATTGTAGTAACACTCTGAACGTAACAGTGAAACTGGATGAGACCAAAGGTTCATCTTGCTCAGTATCCTGTTTTGGAGCATTGCCAAAGAGTGATGTTCAGGAAAATGTATAGGAATAGCAAAAACTCCGGAAAAGTGCAGCTCAGGGATCTCCTGACTCAAAGTAATGTTTTTTATATTTAATAGCCCTCATGGGTTTTTTCTTTCATGCCTTAGTCTTAGGTGTGTGCTACAACACAAATTTAAAAAGGACAGATGCAGACATGCAATTTTAGATATAAAATCAAATGCTGCAAGTGACTGCAGTAAAGAATCTAATGTTCTAGTATATGAAGAATTCAGTAACTCTACTCTTGGCTGTCATTCAAAACTCCTCCTCCTCTACATTCTTCTCTTAATTTCTAAAACAGCAATATAATTTAAACAGAGCATTTAAACAGTTCTTGAGTAAAAATCAGGAATTACAAATAAAAAAAATAATCCCAGCAGTTTTGCAATTACAGAATTATCAAACTCTCCTATTAATCGCTTGTCTTTCAATGTCTCACTGCCTGTTATAGGAAGATACCAATTTACCAGGGCTCATCTTGGCCTGAAGCAAGCAACAGTTAACATCCCTCACTCTCTAAAACTACTAGAGAGAACAATCCCTTAGAGAAACAGAGGGACAAGTATTTAATAAAATCCCTAAAAAGCATTAAAAGCTCCCTGATGGAGAGTTAATCACAACAGAGGTTGCACACAAGTATCTGTAGAGGGCAAAGGCTGTGGGCTAAGTGCGTGCATCTCTGTACTTACCTGCAAGAAAGCCTATCAAGAAACAGGCCAGCAGCCCAGGGCAGCCTAGCCATCTTTGAAGGGTGGCCTTGCTTCTGGCCATGTGGGCAACGATGGCCGGCAGCTTTACAGACTGTGAGGAGGGCAGGCAAGCAGCTGCCTTCCCCCGCTTCCTCCTCCTCCTCCTGCTGCTGCTGCTCCTCCTCCTCCTCTTCCCGCCCTCAGCCCCAGGGCTGCCCCCGGCTTCTACGTTTCTCAGCTCTCATTCTGCCTAACCAGCCTTAATCCCTGCAGGATGGTATGATTTTCTGAGTGCACTAAAACACTTCCATTTCTTAGCCTCACCCCACAAGACAGCTTCTGTATCTCTGTAACAAATATGCATCTAAACTGTGCACGAAACAATTCATAAGCACTATTTTAAAGGCTAATTTCTATCAATTATCAGGACTCTCTGGTTTTGAAAATTCCTGTGTTAGGTTTAATCACAATTAGTATTTGTTGCAGTGGAAGTGGCCAAGAGATGAAATCGAGGAAGAGAAAACATGTTTACTCTTTACTGTGGAAGTACTGAATTGTTCCCTGTTGCAATCTGTGATTACAGTAATCCTTGGCAAGTGATGAATACTTAGAGCAGCTCAGAATACAATTTAGATTAGCCAAGTAGCCATTTCCAGATGTCATCCACTTTGCAACTGGGAAAAGTCACAAAATTATTTACTATATTATCTAGCTTTTTACATTTTGGATTCCAAGGTTCTTAGGATCAGGTTTTCCTAGTCTCATTTAGCCAAATCCATCAGTATCTCATGGGAAAGGACACAACTTCAGCCCAGGGAATAGTCAAGATATTTTCATGAAATCATCGTATTTTGTATAAACCTACCCTGGCACTGCACATCACTCCCTGCTGCTCAGTTCCTGCATAGCTACATGGAAGCCAAGACTGATCTTTCTGGAACTGAGGACCTGGCCATCTGAGACCAGTTATCTGGCTGAAGACCGGAAAGCTTTTCTGGGAGCCTGGATATGCTCTGAGCTCTTATCCCTCACTCTCAAGAGTCCAAAGTAGCTAGATTTTGTGAAAGAAATCTCAGTCCTCCAAGTATTGAAACTTTCTTAAGTACACCATGTTGAGCTGAAAATATTCAGAAACAGCTGAAAAGACTTAACGTCCTCATTACTTCACTAAGGCTTTTCAGAGACTAGTGAACAATTCCACCACATGGATATTCTGCACCACCTACAGCCACTGTCTTAAGCACACATCTTGATGTCTTTGTTCAAATGATACACACGTTCAGTTCTGTGGTTTTTTTTTTCTGTCATTTCCCAACTGCTCATAAGCCATCACAAATTCTGAACAGCAAGGACTTCTTACACCAACATCTCATTTAACATATACAAATCAATGGAATTCCACCCACAGGACTTATAAAGAATGATCTTATGGATATATTATTAGCATTTTTTATAGCATCACAGGTGTGGGACTGGCATATAATAGACAGTAAAGTGACAAGGACTTTTGGAGTTTACTATCTAAATTAGATCTCACACGATGATAACATCAGTGGAGGAAGAAGGTAAGAATAGTAAGAGGGAGAAAGTATGAAATATGTTTCTTTTTATGCCCACATCTTTTTAAAGTGATAAGGACCTCACCAATGTTTAGGCTGAACAGTAGGAGCAATCAAGTGGCTTCTACCTTGTAAAGTACAGTCCTAATACTATTAATTATTAGTTCTGACATGTTCTTACATTCCATAGATTGTCTACCAGTGGAGTCTATTATGTTCCATTTAAATGCAAGTATAATATACAGTATAAATCTATGCTGTGAATCACATGCCCTCCCCAAAAGGAGAGGGACAAGCGAAAAGATCAAAAACTCATGGGTTGAGATAAAGACAGGGACATCACTTGCCAGTTACCATCATAGGTAAAACAGACTCGAGTTAGGGAAAAATAATTTGACTTATTGCAAAGTAAACTAGACTAGTGAGAAACAATGACAAAAATTGAAACATCTTTTCCCCCACCACACCCAATTTTCCATCTTAACTTTACTTCTCCACTCCCAACTCCTTTATGCCATAGAGCTGCCATATCAGGCCTGTCCTGCTCTGGTGTAGTGGTTACAGCTCAGGTGAGATGTCTCACAACACCTAAAGTGATACTGCAGAGACTATTTTCAGATAACCGAGTCCTACTCTGTGCAGCCAGCTGTGAGCTAACTGTGGAGTTCTAGGCAGTACAAATGGAATTAAAATAAGTATTCAGAGCAATTTCAGGTGCCTTGGTGTACGCTACCTGGGTATGCATTTCTCCCAGGTCTGATATTCTGCCAATTTCGTGTATATCTATAGGATACGATGCTTTCAGACAGCCCAGGTGACAGTATGTTAAACAGCTGAACTGCTCCCCAGTGCTTAGACATCACATTTATTTGTCTGCGCCCTCATGATGAGCTCCACCTGCCCCAGCCCTGACATCATGAAGGAGGCTAATGGGAGGTGGGATGGACTGTAGGACATGAGGGGCTGTGATGTGACTGCAGCCCTGGGCAAGAGGCCCCACAGAGACAGGAACAACAGCAGCTGTCCTTGTTGGCACGGGCTATGGGCAAGGTGACACGGCCAGCCCAGGAAGGGCATACAAAGGACTGCAAGGTAAGCCAGCTTAGGCTGCAGGTGAGACAGTGGGTAAGCAAAGGCTAAGATGAGAGGACAGGGAAGAGTGCAAGGAAGGGGATGTCTGGGCCACAGACAGGGACAATGGGTTTTCCTATGGTGCAACAGTTAGTGGCTGATCTTTCTTTGCCTTCTAGGGCCAGAGGATCCAAAGAGGACATGACCAGACCATCGTGCACTTCTGTCCTCAGCCACTCAGCTGGAGAGTTTTGCAATTTTGTACAAGGACACTGACATAAAGATAATCAAAATAATACCCGTCCTGTGTAATTTTTTGAGCTATCTAATCCTGGTGTGAGCCTTAGCAATGTAGTGGCCATGTTACAGTGGGCAGCAGGCTGATGGTGGGGTTGGTGACATGGCCAGGTTGGTGACTGGACACATGTCTCCAGGCTGTCAGGGAGACATGGGACTGACAGTCTTGCCCTGAGACAGGGAGAGCCCTGGGCAGCGGTTGCCCATGGTGACTGAGGGTGTCTGTCACAACTTCAGCCCAGACAGGGACACAGCTAGACCCTGCCACACTCCTGTCCCCTCCCTCCTCAGCCACTCACAGCTGGAGATTTCTGCAGCTTTCTGCAAAGCCCTTGATCTGAGGAGAAGGAAGCCCACATAGCCCAAGTCTGCACCACATCATGGCTTTACAGGCAGCTGGATGCTCCCCACAGCCCTGGACAAGGGGAGCTCTGCAATACTCACCTTCTCTGTCACTACCCAATTGCTGAGCTACCCTGGGTAGTGAGGAGAGTCATGCAAGTTTTGAAATTCCATTGGAGTAGATTAAGGTGAAACGACACCAAATGACTAAGCAATTTTGTAATTTTATTTGAACCAAGGAAGCGTTATATGTACTCTAGGAAAACCTTGGTCTCTAATGCCTTAAAGGTGAAATAGTAGAAGAAAGGAAAGGGAGAAGAGAGAAAAAGAGAAAGTAAGATATCACCACCCTTAGATCCAGCAATGTCTCATGGGACCGGTCCAGATCTTGAGTCCTTTGATGGTGGGTGCACACTTACCCATACACTGCTGTTCCTTTTTACACTTGGGATATTGAGTGGCATCCCCGAGTTACACAGGAAGCATGAAGAGGTGGTGCTAATTAACATACACCACACATCCCCTTCTTTCCTCCCATGCACGAGAGGGGGCAGGGAACCATTAATCCTTTCCATCCATTGAGTCAGGGGTTGTAGGGACCCTCTATTTAATTACCGCTGGATGACGCCCTGGTGAGGTGCACAGCCAGCTCCTTGGCGCAGTCTCAGTGGTCACAGTTGAGCAACAAATAAATTAACTTGGGAAGGGACACGTCCAGCCTGTGTAGAACTGATCTCTTTCTGTAGTCAGCTCCCCCAGCTGCACAGAGCAGGCCTTGGCCTGAGCAGGGAAGCAAGGCCTTTCTCAATCTCGCTTCGATCACAATATATCTTACCACCACACAAGGTTTGAGACATTAGTCTTTTTAGGAGCAATTGAGCTCCTACACTGTCCGAAACTCACTTCAAATAAAATTTCTGATTTATGAACCCATTGACTGGTTCTTCTGTTTTGTGTGTAGGTTTTGAGAAACCTTTTGCCTTTCCCTTATGATCCTTGTTAAATTCATATATGTGTGTGTGTATGTGTAATATATAATCTGCAATGTATACACATATATATACACATATGTATTTATATAAATATATATGTATTCATACATGTAAAGTGTATCTATATATAGATGAATACATAATTACACACATTTGTACATTCATATATATATATACAGAAATGTGGTTTTATACATGTGCATATCTTCCTGATCTAAAGGAAGCATGGAGTCAATCAGAAGGTGCTCTGGGATCATGTAGGTATGATGGTTTCAAAACATACTGACTGGTCAATCACAGAGCAGTATGGAAATATGCTAGGTATAAGTTGAGCATCATATCCTTAAGTCATTTCGATGAGGAAGGATATTGAGGGCATTCTATGTTGTATGAGCTTCACACTGACCTCAACTTCAAGGTCATCTGCTGTCAAGGGCACAACTAGGGTGTTTTGCGCTTAATCTCTGGTAATTTTAATCGGAGGCCATCAAAGGAAAACGTTTCACTATCTTACCTGTTCTGTTTCAGAAAACTTCCATTATCCATGGAATTCCTTATAGATTCACACACAGATGCATACAGCTGCCATTCTGAATTTCTTGACTGAAATATTATCACACATTGCATCAAATCCAGGGCAGACTTTATTGAAGATTTGTTCTATTCATTCATTACGTACACTTAAAAAAACCCTCCTATTCGCAGAAAATTATAAAATCTAAGTCTGTATCAATAATACAATACTGATATCTTATTAATAATTTAGTAACTTCTCAAAATCACAGTAGAATCTAAGTTTTACCAAAGTATATAAACCAATTTTTGTGATTCAGATGTCTCTGGGTAGACTATGTAAGGGACTGTGTAAGGGAATCCTATTTGCTGTCTTTCTGAGATTCTTTTTTATTACTATTTGAAACAATGAGATTGTTAATTATATAATACTATGCAACTAAGGTACAGACTTACAATATTGTCTAGATGAGACTCCAAGCTTTAAATTGATTGGCAGTTTAACATCTATGCTGTTTCCTCTCCTTCTGCTCTGATTATGAGCCAGATCTGTGGTAGAAACGTCAATGTATACAAAGGAAGTGCATAAAATTCGTGTTTCACAGTGTTGAGCATGACATTCTCATGTTAAAGTGTTGAGAAAAGATCCTGGTTTACGATAAGAAGAATATTATTAAAAGATCTGTCATGATAAATGTTAGTCCTATTGCAATACATATCACTTGAAGGGGTTCAAGTAAGGCCAGGACAGGCGCAGTGAAGGGCTGAGTGGGCTAGACTGGACTAGGGTAAGTGGAAAACTGCCTTTAGTCAGTCTGTCATCCAAGGATAAAAAAAGAGAAAAGTGAGACTTTTAAGTTCAATTTGAAGCCAAGTCCTTCCTCAGAGATGAAAATTGATTCAAATTCATTCAGTTCATAGTTAAGGTACCTCTCAGGAGTGATTTTTTTATGACTTATGATGAAAACCCAGCAGTTTGAGCCCTCAGCCATTCAGCTGCACCATGCAGTGCTTAACTGGCGCCTCAGGGTCTGGACCCCTTAGCAAACAGGCTCGGGGTGTGGGCTTGTCCGTGTTTTGTCCAGGCCTGTCCCTCAGCCTATGAGAATGACCACAGTGCACCTTTGACTAGGGTATAAATGGGGTCCTGCCTGAGAACCAGGGGAATTGGTTCTACGCAGAGCAGGAGGCCTGACAGTAGGACCCTCCCCTTGGACACACGGTCCAAGGATACTTCCACGGATTGAGGGAGTCTCTGTGGACTGAGTGAGCCTTGCCCCCTGTTTGGGTGAATGGTATCTTGGGCACTCTGGTGTGGGAGGTTTCCCCTTTTATGAGTGGGGGTTTGACCATTTTGGTTTGTCGTTCCTTAAATTCAGGAATCAGTTGCGGAGTAGTTATTTCCCAACAGACATCCAAACCTGTGTTTAGTCAAAAGGAGTGCTGGCAACCCTGGTTGCAATAAACCCCATCTTTGGATAGCGGCTGCTGTTTGTTGTGTGGATGCCTCCATGACACTCACTTTTCCTCCTCATCAGTGGAATTCGGGAGACTAGAGGATGAAAAAGCAGGTGGGTTGAGATAAAGACACAGTAATAGCTGACCAGTTACCATCATGAGCAAAACAGACTTGACTTGGGGAAAATTAATTTTTTGTCTGTTAAAAGAGATTTGCGTAGTTAGAACAAAAGCCTCCCCTCTCTTTTTCACCCAGACTGAACTTCACTCTTTCACTTCCGACCCTTCTACTCTCACCCAGGAGGGTGATGGGGAATAGGGGTTATGGCCAGTACTTAACCATCCCTCTCTGTTGCTCCTTTCTCCTCACACTGTTCCCGTGCTCCTATGAGGGTTCTCCACAGGCTGCAGTTCATTCAGGAGATGTCATAGAATCATCACAGAAGGGGCCTCTAAAGGTCATCTAGTTCAACCCCACTGCAGTAAGCAGAGACACCCTCAACTAGATGTCTAACTAAATATCCAGCCTCTGTGGTGTGAAGTCCTCCACAAGCTGCAGTGTGGAGATCTGTTCCTCCATGGCCTTGTCCCCAGGCTGCTGGGAAAACCTCCTCCAGCACTTGGAGCACCTCCTTCTTCTCCCCCCTTCACCTTGATGCTCACACTGCTGTCTCTCACTTTTCTTTTTTTTTTTGAAGTCACTCATCTCTTTTAGATTATTTGCCCTTTCTTAAACATGTTTTCACAGAGGCACCACAAACTGATGGCTGATGAGCTCAGCAGTGCCTGCAGTGGCTCTGTCATGGAGCTGACTGGAATCAGCTGTGTCCAGCCTCTGAGACCTCTTTAGGGCAAATCCATGTGGGCCGCAAGCTTCACTCTCACCTTCTCTCTGACTAATGTTGCTGCTTTGCTGTGTTATCTTCTACATCCTTCATGACCTTGGAGGCTCAAGAAAGAGGAGAGAAACTATCTCATAGCAACCTGTGCTATAACTTGTGCCTCCATTTGGGCCAGATAAAAACGCTTAAAAGCTGTAGGAGTGGCAAGAGGAAAAGGGTGTGTTGTGGGGCAGGAAAAAGGAATTGCTATGGGATCGGCCAAGTCCATAAAATGATCCTGGGTGTGGGCTGATGGAGGAGTCACTTTGTTGTTATGTTGTGGTCTGAATAAAAGCTCTGGAGATGTCATCCTCCTGCAGCCAGGTGAAACTGCTGTACAGGAGGCAAATCAGCTTGCAAGGTATGTTTAGGAGAGTGAGAATGTGTACAATAAGCTGTTTAAGCAGGTATTAAAAGGAGCAGGCAGAAAATCCCACTATCTGTTCTGCAGACTTGTCCTTAATTTTATGCTTCTGGGTCCTGTCTGACACTGATGACAATGACTACCAACTTTTAAATTTTGAGCTGGTAATATTGAGTGGGTTGAATCCAAACTATTCTATTATATTGAATAGCTTGGTATGCTGTGGAGGCCACTGTAAGGAGTGACATTACTGCTGCAGTATTTTTGTCATCCCTCTTGTATCATACCTAATTTATACATAGATACTTGAAATTTCTTGGTTGTATGTTGCAAAACTATCCCGGGCTATCTCATCTTCCTGGGAAGATGAGAAAAACAGCATGTAAAGGTGGAATAAATACCGTTCACCCAGGTGAAACAGAAACTTTGGCTTGATAAAAGAGTTCACAGATGCTGCTGGCTTCTCTTTCAGAAGGGGGAACAGGGTGCAGCAATCCAGACACTTCTTAAAGAATGTGGGGAGAGGCAGAGAGCAGCTAGAACTAAGTAATTGAAAAGAAGGAAGGGGGAATAAAGCTACTTCTTCCTATACCAGCTTCCATTTTTCTTGGTGCCTCAGCGGGAAGAGGTGGTTCTCTTTAGCATTATTTTGCTGCTCCTTTCTTTTCACACTTTTTTTGCTTCCATACCTCCTTTACTTTCTCCCCTTTGCTTGTACTACCAGTTCCAGGATATGCAGGATAAGGAATGCAGTAGCAATCCTGCACGCTCACTGTTTCCTGAGTCTTGGGACATGGCCTAAATAACCTACTATACACATACACTAAATCACAAAGCCAGAGTTGTAGTATGTCTTACAAATGCTCCTCAGAATAACTGAAGCCAGAGAAATGAGTCTGGCGTGGTGAGATGCGAAGTACAGCATGCCTGGAATGCACAGCTACATCTGTGAGGAGGTGGAAGAAGCTGCTCCAAACCAAACTCTATCTCACTGTTAGCTGTTACTGAGCATCTCACTTAGCAGCCAGGGAGAGAGCTCAGAGCTGTTGAGGCAATCGGTATCCCACAGGACTCGTCTCTCTTTGAGTCACTTCCTGACCAAACCAAAATATCTATTAGCCACTTTATTCTTTTACATGGGACTTTTCCTGCTAAAGCTAAGATACAAGCAGTGTCGGATACTGCTAAGACTGCTTCTCTGATGATAGTTGGGTATTTTATTCATTAATGGAAATACCCACTTTAGTGAATGTTTAATCAGAGTTAAGACTTGAGGCTGATGGGTGATAAAATCGGTCCTAAGTAGTCACAAAAATTGTGCAAGACAAGTGATGTGGAAAGATTACTAGGAAAAGACATTTATTTTTTCAGATCAGGTGACAAAACTGGAAAAAAGTGCAAAACAGTGCTGAACACACAGTGGTTCTCCAAATTAATTTCACTTTTAAAATTAGCAAGAAAACAATCAGTTACTGCATAGGCCTCATTGAGTTCAGGAGTGGTGAGAATTGCACATGTTGAGAGTGGTAACAAAAGCGAGGTTCAGCTGAAGCCAGCGGAACTCGCAGATAGCTAAATATTTAGTCTAAAAAACCCCAACTATATATATCCATAGTAAACTAGAAAAGCTCCAAAACGAGCACAGATACGTATGATGAATACAAAACTAGCATGCATTTATTTGTTGAATACATAATTATGCTATCTGGCCAATCAGAAAAAAACAGCATAGTACATAGAAATACGTAATTCACAGAATTAATGCCAGAGCTTGTAAATTGTATGTTTTATCTGCTCAGCACCAGGGTCTCACAGTTTAGTATCTGCAGCAAGAAAGATACACTGCTGTTGTGCTGCTGGACCTGCTGTTCGACTAAAGGTTGAACTTGTGGCCTGAGAGATCAAAGGGCCCTGGTTTGTGGGAAAGCACTTGCAGGAAAAAAGGCAACAGGGAACCAACCGCTCAACCACAATTTCAAATCAGTAATTTCCTTCTGATTCTGCCAGTTGCACAGTGCTGCAGAACTCTCTCATGGCCTCTGAAGTCTACCTGACTTCCAGATTAGGCAGCTAGTAGATTTTTGTGCTTTGAGTTGCGTCTCTTGAACTTCAGGAGTCCGTTATCAGATTTCAGCTAAAATAAAGTTTACACTGCTGGCAGCTGACAAATCCAGCTTGTGAACTTTGATCCTTTCTTCTACAAGAGGAATGTACTCAGTGAGGCAGAGAGAGTAAAGGACCATCCATTGAACATAAACCAAATTATATATTCCAGCATGGACAGGAAGTTACCCAAGAAGACAGAATCAGCTTCTTCAGTGGTGCATGACAGAAGAATGAGATACAGCAGTTACAAATTGAAAGAAGAGGTTCTATCTGCATATAGGAAAAACTTTTCCATCATGAGGGTAGTGAAGCACTGGAATATGTGGCACAAAGAGTTTATGCGGTTTCCATCCTTGGATGTTTCCAAGACCAGACTCAATAAATCTCTGTGCAACCTGGTCTGACCTTGGAGGTCACCCAGGTTTGAGTATAAGTTTGAACTGGAGACCTCCTGAGCCCTGTGATCCTATGTTTGTATTATATACTCCCATTCATTTACAAACCCCTGCTCTGGGGAGCTGTTGTCCACCAAGTGGAAGAATACAATTTACTCTGACTCCCCCTTGCAAGAGTTGGCTGCTCTGCCTAACCATGTAGTCTGTAGTCCAGCAGCACACTTCAAACTGCTCATACAATCAGAGATGAACATAGAATCATTAAGGTTGGAAAAGACCTTTAAGATCATCAAGTCCAACCATCTACCCATCATTATCATGACCACTAAACCATGTCCTGAAGTGCCATGTCTACACATTTTTTTAACATCTCCAGTGATAAGTCCCATCTTGAAGATCTTGACTACCCATGATTGGTCTGTCTCAGCTACACCAATACTTGAAGTAAAATCTGCACCAACAGCATCTGAAATTATGCTGCCAGATCAACAGAATTTTCAGCCAAAGTAATATTGCCATTGCTGGTTTCACGAAAGCAAGGATTAATTTTAATATGTGTATAGTTTCTACTTTTCTCACACATAGGTAAGCTTTCATTTAATTTTAGACTCTTAGTTTATAGGATGGCCATTGTATGGAGTTCTTTGGAAAATTTTGACAGCATCCAATTTGTAATGATATGACAGGAAGTACTTTCTTCAAAAAATACCATTGCTTTTTCATTTCACCTTCAAATTCTTCAATGTAGTTGCTCAACTTGGAAAGGATGTTCTCAACAATGCCACAGTACCAGGCAGGCTCCTCCCTCTGCTTACCAAATTCTTCTAAAGCTCTGGTCTTGTAATTATGTCACCTGCTGCTGTATATAAATCAGTGACCCAGGAGAGTTTGTGTGCAGTAACTGTAAAAGCCAAATGACCGTTTGCAAGGAGCTGACTGGAATTACGACGTTTGTTCTTACAAGTATTAATGACAACATATTTAGAAAATAAAAGAACTGAAAGTTCATTCCAGTAAACAGCTCTTCTGATGGCCGTCTCTAGCTGAAAACATCTGTAGTTCCATGAAAAACTGGCTCATGTTAGGTAATCAATATACTGTGAACTCAACATACTTAGCTGATTTGGTTTTTTGTTCCTGTTAAACAACTGAATTATATATATTTTTTTTTACTTATTTCAACATTCTTTATTGGCCAATTACAACGCAATAATATCGAAGCTTGAGAGCCAAAACAGCTAATCTGGTCAGCAGCACTTGGCAGTGTTAAAAGTGAATTTCAACTCACTGTATAAGTGTAGAAAAAAAACCAGACTTTATATGTTGTTTGGAGTTCTACTTGACTGAAGAAGAATTAGAACATAAACCTTATCCTGAGTTCTTCTATAAAAAAGGATTTCACATCAGGGCTTGTGTTAGCTAATAGTTATGCTTCTGAGATACCCTGACAGATCTAACAAAGCCTGCAGATGCTTAAAAAGTACTTATTCCTGTTTCTGGCATCTCACTCTGCCCTTCCTTGGCAGACTGCTTCATAACATACATCTCTTTGCTCACGTGCCTGGTTTGGACAGTTTTTTGAGCTCTAAGAATCAATGGACGGGAAATGTTTCTCAGAGCAGTTACAAAGTTTGCAAGAGCGTATTAACAGACAGTGCTTTTAACATATATTGCTTATGTATTTAACCACTGTTCTTCACTTTTCTGATAGGAGCTAGATGTCATTTGCTGGCACGTGTCAGTTGGCATGTCTCTTTTCATAAATGTGAAATGTGACCATTGCTTCTTTGTATCATTCAAGTAAATGAGTCATGTGAAATGACATTTCTCAGTGCATACACAACTATTCTTTCATTTTTCACTTTTTGTTTAGAACTCATAATTCTAGTGACACGTACAGGAAATGAACAGTTGCATATGCATCCATGTAAATATTCTGCCGTATGGCCTGAACAGCTGACTACAAATCAGCTTCAGTAATTAGCTACACAGACTTTACCCTTTGCTGTCCAGTAATGACACCAGCCCGAAAAAGTCTTTGAGGAACTGAAGCGGTCTGATTTTCTGAGGCTTCTCTGTCTGTTATCAGATGTCCCATTGCAGTTTTTCAAGTAGTCTGTCGTAAGAGTAAGCCACACACCAAAATCAGAAATGCAGACTCTACAAAGATGGTAATAGTTTGGCGGTCTTTCAAACTAAGGAAATGATGAATTTTCTTTGCTTCTAATTGTCTTCATCTTAAAAATACCTTGATAAGGACAAGGCATAGGAGGAGTAGATTTTGCATAAAAGAATAAAAGTAGGTCTTCATCTTGGAAGACATGTTTTGTGAGATGATTATATATCTGACAGCATTGTCAGATATATATTGTTTTTACTCTGGTGACTAGAAGGCTTCTTGCTTAATTTTATTTGCAAGCAGCTGCAAGACACAGCATGTGACGAGAAGAACGTCATGGATGAGTATTCTGGGCTGTCTGCCCAAAACTTGTTATGATCATTACACAACCCTCACACAGTTTTCTCATCTTCGTACAAGGTTCTTTGTGTAAAAAGAGAGCCGAAAGGGCTATCTTGGAGTATAATTTTGCAACTCCAAGGTAAATAATAAAAAGTCAACAATTAAATTAGAAACTGATAGAAACATAAATGACTTATCGTTTCCTAATGCCCTACAGACAGTGCTATAACAATCAAGCTAGAAAAAGTCAAAGCCCTGGAAGAAAATCCAGTGGTTAGCAATTCCTAAATATGAAATCTGTGGCTTTTTTACTCTCATTTCAGAAGTTTTCTAAAGCCTGAGTTCTCTGAATAGAGTGCATTACCTTGTTAACACTGTTAAATGCATTCCTCTTGAATATATTATTTGCAAAGAACAAGATTTTTTAAAATTTTGTGTTCTTCGTAATAATCCTCCTAGTGTTTTTAAATGCTCTCTTTTTAAGGCTTCTGCCAACTTTCTTACACAGTCTTCAGTGATGATTATGTCGTCGATATTTATGCTACTTCTTTCAGTGTTTCTGCTGCTGCCTGTACAGTGAAGGCTGCAATGGAAATCTGCCTCTTAACTTCTTCCCAGGCTTCATGTTGATCAGCTTTGTTTTTAATGTCAAACATGGCATCATAGATCCCCGGGAATGATTCTCCTGCATACTTGTTATGGCTGCTTGGAGCAAAGATGACATGTCTGTAGGAAAGTTGAAGGAAAAAACCCACAATGTTCTGCATTAGGAAAATAAACCATATTTCTAAGTAAAACTAACCTGCTTCTATATTATGGGTTAAGTTCTTGACAATGAAGATGTAAATAAATAAGATTATTGCAGCAATAGTACCTGTAATTGATGAAGCAAGAAATGCACATAAACAACATTTCATGTAAATTCCAGGAAGTCTGTAGCTAAGAAGATTCAAGATAAAGTTGACTAAAGTATTTTCCTTTCCCTCATTTTAGATGAAAGGGAAAGATAAAAAAAAACACAACATCTTCTTTTCTCACAGATATACACAATCTCCAATGGATATAGGCATACTCTGAGGTAGGAAAAGCTGATGCTTTAACAAGAGGCTGTTCTCAACAAATACTTAATCAGAAGCTCTGAGAGGTAAAAGGATTGTAGCTCTTAAGTTCTCTTTCTACAGTTACCTTTTAGTGGAAAGATTACTGTTCTGAATTATGTGGACAAGTAGATGGACCAAACAGCTAGACTTGACTATTCTTCCACACAAGATTTACTTTTTGAACTGGATGAGGGAACTACTGAATTCCCTTCACTGCTGTTGCGAGTACTGCCTTCTGCACTGGATTTTCTAGCATGACTGTTCTGCTGTAATCAATCTAATTGTAGATAGTTCAGTTACAACCTATTTCACTTCCAAATCATAGTAACTTCCTGTAGATCCTTTACAACTGATATTGCTTGAACTGAGTCCAGGACTAAGCTTTCAGATCTGTTTAGAAGCCCATGAAAATCAATGGAAATGGGTTTACTGATCTGAATAGCCTTCCAATGAGACTGTTCCTCATTCTGCATAGTCTATCTGTCTCACTGAAGTTTTCCCTAATGTTGTTTTCCAGTTTCAATCTTATTTGTCTTGTTTAGTCTACTTTTACCATGTTTAGTAAAATCATTACAATTGCATTTACAGACCTGTAACTCTTAAAGGAATTCTCATAAGGTACTGCGGGCAGAAAGTGAAAAATAAGCTTTTCTTACCTGTAGAACGGCCTACCAGGTAATCCAAGAGGATCGATGAAAGCGCGTTCTAGAAACATGAGCTGATCATTTAGTGACCTGACAGCAAGGAAGCTAAAGTAAAAACAGAGAAATATGTTAGTTACAGAATTTTTGGCCCACTGTCATGCTGTGCCCCAAGATACACAGCTCTGCATTTTGAAGGACAGTAGACCCAAGATGTTGAACTTAAAGTGTAGCCCACATGACAATCCACGACAGCTAACCTGCGCAAACAGAATTATGCTGATCTGTGCTGTGAGACGGTCTGGTTAATAACCTGAAAGTCTCTTAAAGCTGTTTTTAAAGACCAAGGAATAGCATCAAAGAAGACAGAGACTTTCAGGTATTTTCCCACACGTTGCATCTCATTCCTTTATCTCCTTTTCATTAGGATGCTTAAGAAGACAATTCTTTTGTACAACACTTTTCTAAAGTTCACAAAGCCAGTCATCTGCAAATTACTTCAATAAAATCACATTTATTTTAATGCAAAACCACAACGTCTGAGAAACGGGAACCTTGTGATGTTAGAATCATCTTTTGAATCATCCAAGAACTGTGTTTTTCTGATGGCAGACTGTAAATTCCCTAGTGCAGAGACCATCTGTGTCTGTGTGCTGTGAATAGCTCTGAGCACACTACTGATGCTTAACAAATAAAAGAACTGTGAAGAAGACTATACTGAATATATGTGGGTATGGTAGTTTATATACAAAGTAACATTGCAGAGCTTCAAAGGCATTCACAAATTAGCATTCAACAATTAAAAAATGGTAAAATTTGTATCACAGTAAGCTTGGAGTAACCCTACTACTGTCGATGAAATTGTTTCAACTTTACATTGGCATAAATGGAAACTGAAACTGGTTGGTTGAATTAATGCTTAGATTTAAGCCATCCATCCATGAAACTACTTTGAAAATGTCACATACATGTCATATGTCATAAATGTCATATTTTACATAAGAAATTATTGTTAACTCATTTATCTTGAAAGTTGCTGCCATTAGAAAGATGGTTTTTATTCTCACTTGGTCTTCCATAAGGGTAAGCATATGGCTAAATGAGATTCTTCCCAAGAAATGTAACATACACATATGTATATATAAAAGAAAGTTTGGTTTCTCATTCCAGGCATGGCCTACAAAGAATAAATTACAAATTAAGTCAAGTTCAAATTAGCCATTTTGGCATAGGTGGTGCATATAATTTTTTGAAAGCTCATAAAAAAGCTTGCCACAACTACAGTCATGGTACACCTACTTTTTTTTTCTTCATTAAGTGGCATCAATATCTTGAAAACTAGAGCACTGGCAAAGAAAGATCACGAGACAACATTTGTATTTTAATGATAACGCAGTAAAAAAATCTTAGGACACGTCTCTACTTAGAGAGAGTTACACACCTGAGCTGGCCCTGCTCACAGTAACCAGCATTCTAGTCACACCCACGTAGAATCCTGGCACTGCTCCTTAACTAAAACCTGTTCAAGAACTGACACTAATCAGCTTGGACACTTTTCGAAGCTAACATGGCTAGATTCCCAGGCTCTGCAGTGTCTCTGATGTCCACTAATTCAACATTTCTATACTTTGTTTCCTAGACTAACCAGATCCTTAAAGACAAGAGTCCACAAGGACTTCCAATGAAACAAATGACTGACGGTCATTTGTCATCAAGGTTATTCAGGCGATTAAATGCAAGTGAAGATTACGCCCCCTGAGCCCAGAGGACTAAGTGAAGCATTGGACTGGAAGGAAAAAAAAAAAGAATTAAACTTACTTATTGATATCTATCTGTTGCAGTCTTTCATGAAAACTAGCAGCAATTTCTGTAAAATTCTTCACAGCTGAAAAGAGAGCATCTGAAGGGAACAGGAAGGAAATATTTAACTTCAAATTCTGAATTACTCATTTAGCAAATAAAACTTTTCAAATTAAAGCTTTATCTCGCACTGTGATCGCAATCTGTCAGTTCTCACTGAACAAAAAACAGATGACCCATATTCCTACGCTAAAAACTATAATTCTGTGTGAGAAATTGCCCTTGAGATATTAGAAATCAGCATTTTTGCAAATATTATCATTTGCTACTTGAAGATTGTACAGAAATACCAAAAACCTAGAGCATAGATTGCCAGAAGCAGACTGTTCAAGTCAGTCTGGGATTTTATAAATCCCAACAACCTGTGTTTTACTAGTATGTCCCTCCACACATACAGGGTTTTGAGAAAGACTGAGAGTATATGTGTGCAAGTGTGCACGTGTGTGCGCACGCACACGTGTGTGCACACGTGTGTGCACACGCACATGTACCTGATATTGGCCATTAGCAAATCAAGTCCTAAACTGAATACTATATAATGCTGCCAAAAAACCTAAAGGCTTCTCAGGCAGGAGGCATAGTGTGAATCCCTATAACATGAAATAAAATTTCACATCAGCACAAGATCCCTGTTGTGGCATTGGGATGAACCAGTCCTGTCCGACCAAGCCCCAAAGCAAACTTCTCATGGTGCTTGCACTTGCCATCATGTGCCCATAAACTGAAACCAAGAGAAGTTCTGACTGGATATAAGGAGAATCTTTTTACCCTGAGGACATTCAAGCACTGTGGTCCGGAGAGGTTTTGTAGTCTCTGTCCTCATCTTTCAAGACCAGAGGGGATAAAGCTCTGAGCAATCTGCTCTGACCTCAGAGCTGACCCTGCCTTAGGTAGGCTGACCTAGAGACTTCCCAAGGTTCCTTCTAACCTGAATTATCCTATGATCAGTGTTGGACAGAGAACTACCCAACACCATAAGCTGCAAAGCAGTAAGGTTTTTTAGGAATCAAGACAAAGACATCTTGTTGCCAACATCAGTAAACCCTGCACGTCAAAGAACATGCGACTTTTAAGGTTAGCGCTACTTAGCAGTGGCATAGTCTCTATACAGGCATGCTAGTGACAAAATACGCAAATTTCAAATTATTGGAGGGTGTGGCTCTTGTTTTATTTACTGTTCACACAGCACAAGGTAAATACCAGGTCATGACTAAGACACACATGAAGATAAGGCACTGCTAGCATTAACAGAGGAGGAGTGTAATGAAAGACTGTACGTACCAAAGAATACGTTATATGTTGCCAGCTCCTCTTCATGATTCCTTGACAAATTATAGATGATGTCAGCATAGTTGCTCACAGCTGATGCATAATCTCTACAGTTGAAAGGGAGCACAACGGAGTTGGCCAATTCAAACACCAGCCCTCCCCGTACCTGAGCTACTGTCAGATGATTCTTGAAAGTGGGATCATAAAACCTCTCCACAATTTCATAGGTTTCATAGACGCTGTGGTAAACGGGATAGCTGCTGTATTTTTCTACATTCTGAAACAAACAAACAAACCCAAACAAAACCATTACTCAGCTGTGGATACTTCAGCTTTGCTTGAAAACCTTCATTGTGGAATTCAAGGCACTGAAAAGTGAAGTGTGCAGGTCACACTAATCCTATGTAGCCACTATAGACAGTTGGCTGAGAAGAACTGCTCAGTGGTGGCTCTCTTAGACATCAACCTATAATAGAGATATCTATCTCTACTGACCTTGTACAGATCTTAAAGAAGGCAGCTAAGAACAGACACATAACTTTGATTTAGCAAAAACTTCTTGCTGCTTGTATCTAAACAGTAATTTCTGTTTTTATCTCTGGATATCCTTTTTCGGAGGAAAAGACCACTTTGAATAGGCTGTTCCTTGAACATTTCTCAATTAGTCTCATGTCACAGTATGCTCCAGAGTCAAACCCATATATGCCATAAAACATGAACCGCTTTGAATTCAAAGCTTCCTAAGTTCTTACAAATCATTCAGAAGTCATTATAAGTCACTCATAAACCTCCATCAGCCATAAGTAATTTTGAGCACATCCATCTATACTGAGCAAAGGTCCTTTTGTCTGACTGACACAAAGTTGTTAATTTCTGTTTATTAAATATTCATGCTGTGGTCTCACACAGACTTCTAGTAATGAACTGGGGCTCCATTCTGACACATTAACCTGAAGTACTCCAAAAAGCTGGCAGTCTAAATGGCTCAATTACAGGTGATCTTATTCTTCAGGCAGTTACAGTAAAGACAAAATGACAGACTTACCCAATTTTTACTGTAACGTGCTCTGCCTGAAGCGATGCCAAGACGTTGAAAAAAGACTTCGAAGTCATTGCCAGAACCCAGTTTATTTATTCTTTTAACAAGAAAGAGGAAAATACCTTGAGTGACAATACTTAAAGTATAATTTTAGTTTGCTTCCAAGTAGTGTGGCAATTACTTATTCTGCAGTTGCAATCACCACTACACAGTCTTTCCTTAGTACACTCCTTCTGTCAATATACCATGAATTGCCTGTGACCCCTGCATTACATACATCTCATCAATTGCATTCTTAGAGGAGCAGAGTCATTGTTCTCAGAGTCAGAGCAATCAAACTCTCAACAGGAGAATTTAACTCACTGTCCTTAATCACTGAGAAGATCCAATGATCTTCCTCCTGCTGAACTTCCACTAAACCAAACTCTCAACTTAGAGAAATCACACCAGTACCAGCTTGACTCCAAGGAACAGAATCAGTCTTTAAGATTCTACAGAGAAATCCCAGTAAATTTGAAGGACAGTGTTCTAAAATTCTGCCTGGTGGGCTCTCCAGCCACCCAAACTGAGAGGCCTTCCAGGAGACTGGAAGCAGGTTCAAGGGAAAGCTGCTGTGTTAGCACCTCGTGTGCCTGCTGCTGGCTTGTGCATGCTATCCTGATTTGTCTAAATCTCTATACACTACACAAACACTACTTTTCATATATAAAGCCTCCTGTTCATGCTACAAAGGCAAGTTCACAAAACTGTTGTACAATAGTGTTATCAGCTGCAACCAATAAAACTCTGAAAGTTGTACCAGAAGAGAATCACACCATTTCCTTTAGGTGTTCAGTTTTTCAAGTGGATATTTCTTTAAGCTCATACTCTACAAGTTATAATAACTCCTGGCATATTGTTTATTTTATTGTTTATTTTCTTTTGTCACTGACCTGGGGACGTCTTTATGTTCTCTTGATGGATTTTTTTTACACCAGCTCTCATAAAGAGATTTTCCTTCAAACCCCTCATCAGGACTTGGTATCTAGAAAATGTATATTGTAAAAAAACCCGAAAAAAGGTACATTTTTAAATGTTACTGAGCAATAAATCTACATTCTGTTATCACATAAAGCCTATGGCTTAGGCCAACAAATAAATGACAGTCGTATTTTTGCATTTCCATTTTAACATTTCAAATGCATAGCATTTTTCAGAGGAATAGTTTATGTGATAAAAATAGGTAATTTTAGATGGAAGAAAACACTGGGAAAGCAAAGCATTTCAAGTAAGTATTTACATTCTGATATTTCTTTATGAGTTTTTCAGCCATATAATTTAAATACTTAACATAAAAATCCCTCACAAAACCAAAACTTTTGGTTTCACTTTAGCAGGAAATTTCAATTTTGTCTTGGTTTATTTCAAAACTCTTTCTACCTTGTTTTAGTTCACAAAAATTATTTTCAGGGGTGCAGCAGTAACCTTAGAAGGGTGAAATGTACTTGGTGTTTACATCACCATAGCTACTGCAGAGGTACACGAACAACGATCATCCTAAAGTTCATTTCTATCAGAGTCTACTTTCCACATTACTGAGCAAACTAAACACTGTAGGAATTTTTTCATCTTTCCTTTTGATTGGTGGGCTGCTGAGGTTTAATTATTTTTTATTTATTAAGGATTATTAATATCTATTCTGTTATTAATATATATATCCACTATATAAGAATTATTCCACAATAGGAAGCAAAATAAAACGAATATATTTGCTTTTTGGTCATGAAGCTAATTGTTCCATGTTGAATTGAACCGTGTTAACACCTCTCACCACAGATTCACTTTGCGTGGATCACACAGGACATGCTTCCTGATCAGCATTCTCTTCAGCCAACAGCTACCAACAAGCTGTGGTTACATGCATTCCTCAGCCTCTGTTGCTGTTTCCTAGCTTGAGGAAGGGTTACGCAACCACATTTACTGGTATGTAGGTCAACATTTGAACGATGGCTCTTGGTGTCCAAACTGAGACTCCGCTGACCTGATTTTCTGACCGTTCTGAACACCTGCACCTAGCACATGTTACCATGGGGACTGCAGGTCATCAGCTCTTCTGCAGTTCAGGACAGAAATACCTTGTCTGGGCACCTAATTTTAACAGAGTTAAGTTTTATTGGTTGCCTTTCAATTGTCAGAACATGATTATACTGAATTACTACATTTCCTTTACTTTTGCATCAGTCCAATGTCGGCTTCCAAGAGATAACAAATTATTGACTCTGGAAAAGACAGATGACT
Organism: Baryphthengus martii; assembly: GCA_013396935.1. Classification (NCBI taxonomy): domain Eukaryota; kingdom Metazoa; phylum Chordata; class Aves; order Coraciiformes; family Momotidae; genus Baryphthengus; species Baryphthengus martii. Next base: position 81,661 of record VWZK01016810.1, on the reverse strand, counting down.
GAATCTATACAGATGAAGACAGATATAGTAGAGTCAGAGAATATATACAGTAGTTGAATGTTCATTACATACATGTATTTAAAACACACACAGAAGGCCAATTAAATGTTCGTACTTTAATATGGATGAACAACAGAAAACAGAAACAAAAAGCCCTCAGTGCCAGCCTCTAAGACCCACTCACAAAGCAAGGAACATCTTATATTTAAGATGGTGAGGCTAATTCCTGAGAAAGATGCCGACCTTTTAATTTTGTGTGCCACACAAATATGTGTGAGAACATCATAGCCAGAGCCAGTGAGTATTTAACAGGGTACAGTGAAGCTGAGCATACTGACAAAACCTGTCACATCATGCTAAAAACAACCCTGTAGCAACCCTAATTTCTTCCCCTGTCTAAACAGAGTCAGAGCTTCTCACTGCCATGGGCACCCTAGTAGTTGGACTAGGCAGCCAAGTTTGTGCTTGTTTCTGTCCTCTGACTCACGGCATTTTTTCAGTTTGTTCCTAGAAGGAATACTTTAATAGGAGGAGTGGAAAAAGAACCACTAATCCTGAATAGCTAATTTAAAGGTATAAGCTTGAAATTCTTTGCCACTTCTAGGAAAAATCTCCAGTTACCTAGCTATTGACTTAAAGGGTATTGCAGTCGGAAAAGAAAGAAACATCTGACACCTTATTTTATACACAGAGCCCTATCCCGTAAGTGAGCACTGAACATGCTGGCTAAAAATTTCAAGCAACATTACCTCTTTAGTCAGACTGTACACCAGTCTGTACATCAGTGGTGTGCAATCCACTCGTAGTGTGTAGTTTCCTGAAAAACAGGAAAAAGTCTTTATCTGAAGAAGCAAGTTCTACTCAGTCTCTACATAGAACAAGCCGATTCTCCCTGTAGAAGAGTTCTCCTGTGATCTTCTCCATGTATTTATATTGGTTAAGATGAATTAACAGCCCAGCTTTTGAAGTAACCCTTAAGAGCTTTTCTTATGTGCCTATGTTTATTATGTGTGTTACAAGAGGAGAAGTTGACTCTAAAGAGTTGCCATAGAACTGATGATAGAGGAAAAACACTTCTTGTCCCTTCCCATGACTTCCCAAATCATGTAGCTATTTATTCCCTGAAGCAATATAAACATCTGAAGGACACTATATGATTCCGGTCATGTTTTCACCACATATCTACTCCTGAACTAACACAACAAAATTATCACATCAAATCGTTCATGGATCTCTAAATCAAAATGCCTCCCAGTCATCTCTATATACCATCACTATTCCTGGAAAACACAAGTCAAAACTATGTACCTTCGATGGAGGAATCTGCATTGATATAAGCCACTCCTCGTGCTTGCAATATTTTGGCATTTTCCTATGAGAAGGAAAAGAGGGAGAAAATGCTGATGAATTTTTTTTTTTCTCAGAAGTATTTTCCCATCCACAGAAGTAACAGCTGTTTCACGGAAAGACATTCTATACTGCAAGGAGATATGTATTCTTGGTAATTCAAAAGGGAACATGGGAAGGAGAGAGGGAAGGAAGGAGAGAAGGAGGGAAGGAGGGAAGAAGTGTTGCTTTCTAGTACAGATTTCTCAAAGATTTGCCACTATGCAAATTTCTCTTTGAACACTACTGGTTTACCTCAGCCCACTCTGTCGATCCTAACAAGCCAAATTCCTCTGCATCCCAGCTTGCAAATATAACTGTTCGCCTTGGCCTCCATCCTGCAATAAAAGACCATGAAACTAGTACCACAGAAATAAAGACTGCTCGTTACATGGTAACTAACGTGAAAACAAATGTTATTTTGAGGGGACTCATCCTGATCCGTGGGGAAAGAGGTATGTTTAAGGACTTTAACACCAACTTCTTCACTAACCTAATATAATAATGGTTTGCTAATTTTGTAGCAATCTCACTTACACTTCAATATTGTGTCAAATAATTTATTTTTTTCTCTCAGCTTTAATTGCAATGACATTTTCTAAAACCTAAAACTGAACAAGAAAAAATAATGTGCTTGTGCACAAATTCTTGAAAGAAACCTTTTCCAGTCTTTTTGCTCTGTTCAATTTAGTTCACATTGTATACCAGTGTCTGCTTTGACAGAAAAACTGTTTGGTATGTTTTCATATTTATTACTGAATGTGTTTTCCCCGGTCTACCAAACGCTGGATTTCAAAACCTAAGGAACTCCCTGTAACTTTGTCAGATCACCTTCAAAACAAAGATATTTCACTTGAAGTTCTGCATTCGATTTAAACCTGGGCCAAATGTCTCTGTTCTGTCTCTGTATCTCTGCCCAAAGTTTTCTTTGAGGCTACTGGAACCTTTTCATCTTTTTTTCCCTTCTCCTTTCACCCCTTTTTTATTTTGTATTCCAAAGACAGTTTCCCGTAATATCCAATAACTGTGAGGGAATTGAAAGAAAACTAAATGCCAATAGGTTTTAAGTGTAATGAGTAGGCAAAGAGAGCTCCTCTAGCATATCATCTGAGTTATGTCAGAGCTTCTTTCTATGGGATGTCAGACGACAGCAGAAACTTGGTACAGTTGACATTTGTCCCTATTCTAATGTAATTAGGCATGAGGTATTTTTAACCGTTACCTCCTACTACATTTGCACAGCTCATTTTCTGCATTACACAGACATGCCTTATTTATTTTGGGGTCTGTCTCCAAACTACAGTCAGCTCTGAGCAGGCTCTTGATGTTGCCCTGATGAAGCCTTGATCAGTTCACCGCTGTAGCAATTTTACAGGATCACTGAAACATCCAGTCTGACCAGCCTCAAATACACAGTAATAGATTGTGCCTAAATGTCATACTTCAGCATCGCCCATTTTGTGTCTCATTTTCCTTCAGGTGTACTTGCTCTTCAGAAGTACCTCACATATACCAAGGCTGTAACTGGAACTAGTTACAGCTGCAGAGCAGCGCATTTATTTGAGAGATCAGTGAGATATATGTGTTTAATTTTAAGCATATGCTTCAATCCCAGAGAAATCAATGGGCACTGCTGAGAGCAGTGATTTTGGTGTGCTTTATTCTGTCTTTACATTACCTTTCCTTCTCAGTTTCCCAAAGCTCCTCACAATCTCGTGAACCACAGCTGCGCCACTTTGAGGATCGATACCACCAAATACCCATGAGTCGCGGTGACCTCCCAGAATGACATACCTGTCTAGAGAATTTAATTATGGACGTTTACTTAGTAAAGTTTTTTTCCTGCCATAAAGAAGTTTATTGCAAGTAATTTCTAATTTTCCATGTAGATGTCAGGCAACATAACTTAATAGTTTATAACATGCATAACAGAAAGGCAAAAGATATTTTAAATCTGCAAATACACTTTTCTGCATTTTCAGCCAGCGATAAAGAATTTGGCAAACACAATAACTTGATCCCATAATTAAAACCTCTTAAATACCATAACATTACTTCTGTTACTAGAAACATTGCAGTTTTCCTCTAAAGACAGAAGCATCTTTCCATATTTTACAATACCGTGTTTCACGGTAAAGCTTATCCACTAATTAATTATATTTGTACAGCATGCCAACTCACAACACTAAAGGTGTGCTGAATGCAGTATTTCTCTGAATGTGTACCTAGTCAATCATAAAAAGGGTTGTCCAAATCATGACAGAGATGTGATTACAAAGATCATAGTAATACTGTAATAGGGTTAACAGTTGTGTTTCAGGCAACAGGGAAGTGCTCCAGTTATGAGTTAAATGATGTTATCATCCTAGGGATGTCTATATATCTGAGTTTTTAGAGTGTTAAAACCACACGGCTTACAAGAGACCGTAGAACAGACAAAAAGTCAATAGTGGTGGATATGATGTCTTCGGACAGAATGTAAAATCCATTCCTGTGTTAGCAGGGAAAAATATCCACTTAAGAATATTCTTCTAATTGCAAGAGTTACTTGCCAGAAGACAAGTATTTCTGTTGTGGTTATGATCCCCCTTGAGAATGAGCATTTACACTGGAAGTGCTGACACACCCTGAACCGTATGAAAGCCGGCACAATAAATATTTCAACACCAGTAATCAGGTAGTGCAATATTTCAGAGAGAACTATATTCCTCCTTTCCCTGTTGTAACTATGGAGTGCATGCAGAGGTCACTGAACACTCACATTACACTGAACACAAATGGCTTTACCTGGTTCCACTGTGCCTCTGATGGTACCAATCACATTGTAAATCCTTCTTACTTCATTGTTGCTATGAATGTGCATTTTCACCTTTCTAGTATATAGGGAAGAAAATCCAAAGAAAATCCACCAGGTTAGATAATAAAACTTCTTCACACCTTTTGAAAATGTACAGTATAAATTGTAGGGAAAGCATTTTGGCCAAATTTACCCTCCATTAAACCAAAGTAAATCTGAAAAGGTTTCAGTGTAGTTTTTTCTGCATTTATACTTGTGCAACTGAGAACAGCATTTAGCCCTTGAAAGCTATGTACTGGTATTGATGTCAGAAAGATTTATATGGATAGTAAGTTCAGAACTCCAAATTCAAAGATCTTTTGCTAGCAGCTAGTTTTTAAATTTTGAAGAGTGAAAGAAAAATGCAAACTATCTAATGTTAAAAAGGTAAATAGTTCTAATCATCTAGAGGTTGGTGCAAATCAGAACTGACTCCAGCACAGTGAACACTGACATGGCACCTCAGGCAACAGAAAATTAGACAAACTGGTTTCATCAAGAGACTTGGTTTGTTTATCTACAACACAGCTGGAGGTGCGACAACTCATCTTCAAGAGTCATCTGTGTATTTTCAGAAATAATTTTTATGCAGTATGACTAAGACATAGAGAAAAGGTCAAACAGTTCATATGAAGTCAGTACAATAGCTCAGCCGATATTGAAACACACGGACTTTATTCCTAAAGTGTAATAACTGAATCAATTTAAAAACCGTCTGAAGCAATAAAAATGACATTGTGGTTACAGCTGTTTTTCTGGAAAACTTGACCTGTTGGTTAATACTGTTTTATATAAGGCAAGAGGTAAGGTAGGAGCTGTACCCACATGAATTAAAAAAAGACAACAGAAAAACTCAGTTCTCAAAAAAATAACCAGTCTCATCCAATAGTTTGTCAAAGGCTAGATGCTTTTCAAATGAAACTGGTTCTAGTCTAGCTGAAAACTAAAGCAATTCCGTTACATTTATCCAGTCAAGATGTAAATCTACTGGAGCCTTGCAGTGAGTGCACTTCAGCCCAGGAAATGGTCATAATAAAAGGAATGATGCAAATAACTCCAACTACCTTTGGTCAAATTCTGTTGCTCTACCTGATCTCAAGCAGACTTTCCTTACGAGATAAAACTGACCTTGTAGAATAACTTGCTGTGAAACCAGGACCAACGTTGTAAGATACATTCAAATTTCCTTTCCAGCTACTGTGCGGTGGTGCGTATCCTCCCATATTACTATTATAAAAAAAATAAATTCAAAAGTCATTATTAGTTACAGACATCTTACAATAGCACTAAGCACAAATGAAGAATCAGGAACCACATTTTAAGTCCTGTGCGCACAGAGACCACAACGATGGTCTCTGTCTTAGACTATTTTAAAATGCAAGCTTCCACACGAGAATAATCTGTCTTTTTAGCTACATTAATACTAGTAAACTAACAGAGAGGAATAGTCCTGGGCATTGAGATCAGCTGGGAATCGCCTACAGCTATTCTGGAAGCAGTGTTGGCCTCCAAAGGTTCTGAATACAAACATCCTCTTGTAAATGGTCCCTGGAACTTTCTATTGCCTTGAACTGCATTTGCATTTGAATTAGCAGAGAGTAACTTGGACCATTGTAACAGTTTAACAGTATAGGATGTTGTCTTCCAGTGCCTGTCCCTGGACACTGTTTAATCTGGTAGCACAGAGAGAGTTAATGTGCTTCAAAATGTCTAAAATTGGAGAAACATGATCAGTTTGAGCCACCTTTTCTTCTTCCATTGTCAAAGGTTAAGATGTTTTTTCTCAGTTAATACGACTGGAAATGCAGTAATTCCATGGACCACAACCACCCATACTTATTTCCTTTTCTAAAGGATTTATAGCTTTGACATGAACTTGTCAGAAACATAAAAAAAAAACTGAAAAGGATGCAGGATATTCTGGTTATTAGGCAAAATATATTTATCGTAAATGAAATCATGTCCTTTACTGTAAATGTGTACTTCAGTCAAGTTTATTCCACAGAACACTTCAGCATGTCTTCAAGACCTCAGTGTAGCTTTTAAGTAAAAATATGATAGCAGGAATAACTAGAAGTTATATTTCTCAATAAAAAAGTGAAAACAAGGATGCAGTATTTTGAGAGGATTTATATTTAATTCATAAATATTAAGGCCAAGTTCTGGAATTATTTACAACTTACTGAAGAGAAATTGTAGCTACATCATATTTAAACATATTAATCTGCTCAACCACTAACAGTTGACAGTAGGAAAAAAAAAAAAAGTTTTTTTAACCTATACATTTATTATTAGGAACCATTATCCTCATAACAGTGATGAACATAGTTTTAAAGAAAAGACACTTTGGAGATGTATTAGTCTATAGAAGTTTGGGAGGAAATACCAAAGCCAACAGAACAGTGTTAATGAACATCAGGTATGCAAAACCACCAAAGACAGTAGAATTCTGCCTCATATAAAAATAAATAGCTTCAATACCTCAGAAGAAACCTGCACAGAGAACCAAAATAGAATTGTTTGGTTTTTTGACCGAGTTTTCAAACAGAGGCATCAAACAGAGTATAATAATTACTCAGGTGTAAAATTCCTACACAAATACACACCCAAGATTATGATCACTTATTGCCCTGAACACGTCTCCATGGTACTGGTGCCAGCCTTGGCATTTCCTGCTCTGTATGTCTACAGCTTATATGGATGATTGCTGCTACAGATTTAGGAGAATGATACACTTGCCAACTCAATCACATCTTAGTTTTTTCAGGTAAGTTTTTTGGTTTGTAAAAATACTTATGAATTTTAATGCTGTTCTCTGGCAAGCTTATAGCTTCTTTTCATGTCACTTGCATGTTTAGTAAGCACGCTTACTTACACAGAGGCATATATTAAATCCCCTATAATACTCCATTTTTCCTCAGCACCCTTATATTAGTTTGCTAGCATCATTTTGTATTTATGCAACATAATGCACAGGGTGAGAGAAAGCACACACCTTCATTTAACAGAGGACAGTACAGATACTGTCCCATCAAACATGCATGGCAAGTATTTCCCTGGCTTCATTCGCGGTCGTCTTCACAATATAGGGATCATGCCATCCTGAAATTTTTTTGTCTTTATTCAAACTGAGAGGCACTTTCTAAATTCAATATACTTGACTGGTCATGATAGATTACAAATGATCCTTTCCAGATCACTCTAGACATACCTGATATGGAGTAACAGATAACATGTTTACCTCCAACAGAGAACCTAATGACAAACAAGCATATAATATTTCAAAAGCTACATTAGAAGCACAGTGCAAAGGTCTTTTCCCTTTCTTTTAAAATACTCTCATAACTTTTAAAAAAACATTTTGCTTAGAATTCCTTATGTCCCCCATACACTTACCGCAGTAGGGACTCAGCATCATGATAGCCAATGGGATGAACTGGAATTTTTGGGAGACCTACACCGTTGGCTTTGTCTAGTCGGTAGGTGTACTCTGAAAGCAAAAGACAGATATTTTCATATTTACAACTCCCAGAAGGAATCTGTACAGTTCACGGCACAGCCTTAAGACCAGAGTCAGGGATAATCACTTCACATTTCTCAAACTTGGGCTGACACTTCTGCAGTGATTTCATTCTTTATGTTTTATCAACATGTATTCAGAGAAACACCATAGGGTCTTCAGTCATGCACTTAGAGCTGGCTGGAAATTTTTAAATTATTTCTTAATTTTTGTGTTGAAATGTCTTTAGATAGAAATATTTCTCTCCATGAGAAAGAACTTCAGAACTTCAGAAAAGAATACTTCCCTCCTTAATGTATCATTCAGAGGGGACCCTTGTTGAGGGAAGCAGACAGGGATTCATCTACGAGATCACTGACTCTAGCATGAGAAACCAAAACAAGGTCTACTTCTGACATGGTGCTGTCGTGAACATGGATCCTCTTCCAGCTCAAGTGATAGCTAGAGGTAACTTTCCCCACCTCTTAGGAACTGCCCTTCTTGAGGTGACTGCCTCCCTCAGATATGCTGGCTCAAGTGCTGGCATGAATGGTTCTTAATGCATTTCAGTCAAAATGATCTGGGTTAGGTGCTAAATGAAATAGCTTAGGCAAAGCTTAAATAAGCAACTGATGAAGCATGAAGTGTAGGTGAAGAATCAGTGGGGAATGGTCATTTTCTTAGAGCCTCAGCGGCAGCCAAGTCACATGAGTCCCAGCATGAAACATCCCAGCACTGCTAGTAAGGACTCTTGCGTGGGGAAAGGAGCCCAAATCCCGCAGAAGGGAGAACTGCAAAAGTGAAGGAACCTGTGAGCTGTGCAGGCTGGCAACTTGCTGACTTACTGATGAGAACAGAAAGAAAATACCAGGGCTTCAACTGTCAAATACTTGTGTCATGACCTCTGGGCTAACTTGGATGTGTGTGTGAAGTTAAGCAGCCTAGCACTGCACTGTGTGGCTCCCTTAACGTCCCCTCATTTTCTCTCACGTGCTACTTACAGAAGTGGCCAGCTGAAGAAGCCCAAAACTACCTCTTTTGAGCAACAGAAAGACCAAGACAAGATGTGTTTTGTTCTGAGGAAAAGAACATCCTCATTACCTTCCCCACTCCCTCCTGAAACCAGACCCTCAGAGCATGACTTCTCTAGCGTTGCTCACCTTTTGCAGGATAACCTGGTGTCAGAGGATCTCCTGCCCCATTCAGGTTTAATACATTTCCACGCTGGGCTCCTCCACCTGGAAGATTCCAGCCATTTGGATAGGGATCTGTTCCTGAGGCGCTGTAGTCAGCAGGATCAGAGTACAGAATAATTCCCTTGGCACCTGCCAACTCAGCATTCTTCACCTGCAAAGCACAAGTCCAGTCACTATCCAGTCCTTTACAGTTTGACACCAGAGTAAAAGGGGAAAAAAAAAAAAGTATTTTAAATTACAGTGATTGCTCTTAAGGGCCTTTTATAGTGTGTGGGCTAAGTGAAGGGCCCATAACGGCTTCATACTACAAAATTTAACGAAAATATATATCCAGTTGTCCGGAAGTAAGAGATTTGCTGTTGCTTTGAATTTTAGTTAGGTGATAACTGCAGGAACATGGAAAGTCTCCTTCACAGTGTTATTACATAACCTGAGTTCGTATTCTGTCATCCAGATCAATACCGTCAACTGACTTTTGAATTGTACACATGATGGATGGAAAAAAATGTATCACATTGATTTAACCTTATCTTTCAGTTAGTTATGTATTTACCTTCTTTATCTAAATGACCTCCGGAATGTTTCTCAGAGTTCAGACTACACGGGAAGATTATTGTTGAAGAGCTTGAAACTGTCTTTGACTGTGAACAGCACTAACTTCAAAGACTGTGTATCTTAGGGTTATTAGAGCAGAAGGTCTGAACTGTATGCTGGTTTGATTAAAAAAAGTGCTTTCATATGACTCCATTATTGCACAATACTGCTTGGTAAAGAGTGAGAATGAGAAAATATATGTCATTCTGACATCCCAATCTGTTTTGCTACTAGTTATGACAGTGATGTATAGTGACTGACAACTAATCCTCAACAATTTAAAATTTGGGTATTTTAAATCAGAAATACCATCTTTTTTTTTTTTTTTTAGGAAATACAGTCCTTGCCTTCATCCTCTATCCTACTCTTGAACATCATTAGGAATGTGAAAAATGATTGTATAGTTCTGTAGATTTTATAAAGGCTACCAAATTCTTCAGTATGTAAACAGACATTAGAAATACTACCATCAGAATGAACATCTCATCTCTTTGTGACAATGAGGGTATGTAAATTTCAAACTAAAGGGCAACTGCTCCTCTAGGTATTAGTAACTCCGAGGTGTTTGTACTTCATTTAAAGAAAAGCTTCATAGACAGCAATATCTTCTTCAATTTTGAAGTCTCTTCCATTCTGATAGTATCTTTAAGAGTGGTAAACCATTTAGGGAAAATATTATCTGACCCAGAATATGAGTCACATGATACTTTTCACTGGTGAAAATGGCACGCATGCAAAACAGTGATTACCTACTTAAAAGCTCACAGAAGGTTAGTCAAAAACATACAGTAAGAGTTGGCATTCTAGTGAGGAGATTCAGTGTTTGATACCCTTAGGTAACTAAGAAATACAAATTATTGCCTGCCCAAATTAGGGTCAAACTAATTTTTGTTCAAGAGCCAAACACACTGCCTTCTTACAGCCCTACTGAGGAAATAACTTGAGTGTACGCCCGAAGTATGTACGTGATTATCATCCTTCCTGTCAGGCCAGGGAAATCCGCAGAAATCTGTAGCTCAAAAATATGTATATGATAGAGACATCGAATTCAATATATATAATTAAAAAAAACCCCTCCCTATAGTTACAGTCTTTGCCTGATGTACAGAAACCATTATAAAGAAACACAATATAGGCATGTTAAATCACAGCTGAACCAATAGGGAAGAACAGTTAGAATGTATTAACCAAGAATGTTAGTAATATTTTAGACCAATCTGTAGTACCTAGATGAATATAAAAACATGTAACATTTTTCAACTTATTCACTTCCATCCTGTAGTTGTATTATATACATATCAAAATCGTATTTTGTATGTTTGACTAAAGAAACACTTTTGAACATAGCTCTATGAAAAGTCAGTTATGTGACCTAAAATCTCCGGAACATTTTAGGTAAGTGTTTCAGTCTCTTGAAATCAATAGAAGGACAAAACAAGTTAGCATTTTTGTATAGAGGTATTACCTTATTTCCTCTGAAGATCTTCCCATATCTGGCAATAACAATCTTTCCTGTGCAGTTGATTCGCATTTCACGTTCTAGCTTAAAAAAGTCCTCGGTGCGGCCATAATTTACATACAGTAACTCACCCTGATAGAAACAGGTAGGGTGTGAAACAAGAACATCGATGAGCATGTCAAAAAGAGGATGTGACATGGTGAGAGAATAAGCTAGAAACAATAAACTTGGGGACTGGCTCTGGCATGAATTCTTTGATCATGAGACAATTAGGTAGACAAGTGACTTCTAATGAATTTAGACTCCATTTTAACATAATTTTTTTTAGAATATCTTGTACAGAATACCTACATTTATAGGCTATTGTGTTTTTTTATGACAAATACAAAAAAAGCTGAATTCAATAGATTGGTTTACATAATTGCAGAGCTGTAATTATAACAATAGCAATCTGTGGGGTTCTCACATCCAGGGCCCCAGATCTACAATCATGTGCAAAACAAGTTAACATTAGAGCAACATTTTATGGTGAAAATCTGTTCACACTTCACAGAGTTTTTAAAAATAATGTCTTTGATTAAGTATATGCCATCACACAAAGAAAACTACAGTTCTGATCTTTAGAAGAAGCTCTCATAATTATACCTGCTAGAAAGTATATAATCTGTATTCATAGCATTTTTCCCAGGGTTGCAGAATAAAACTCTCAGCATGAAGAACTTTGACCATTTCTCCCACTTTCCAGGAAGGTGGCCTACTCGTGAGACTACAGTAAGTGTGGGATGCAGGTACTTTACAGCCTTATCCTTTCACTGAACTTGGAGCTTTATGCAGGAATCGTTCGCAAAATTGATTAGCAGAAAAAGAACCTATAACTGATGACTGCACTTGGCAAGTTCCAAATATCCCTCTCATCATCTCAGTTCTGTTTTTTAATAGAGTGGTTTTAATATAAAATACATAAACAGGCCTGGGAGAACTCAGAAGAGCCCTGAACTCATTGAGTGCTCCCACTGCTGAGCTATATACGTGCTTCCTCCTATACTGTTTGCAGTAAAGGTGCAGAAAACTGCTCACTGGAGAATGTTACAGCTAACAGTGCTAGCTAGGTACCTGGAGCTTTTGTCAAAGTAATACTGTGAACATAAGCATCATAATTTGAAAAGATAATCTGTCTTTTAGGTGTTTGTTTGTTTTTCTGTTTTTGTTTTTTTTTCGGAAACAAGGTTCTTGTATTTAATCAACATAAAATATTTTTCTAAAGAAGGAAGGTGCAGCTTCTTAAACTTATTATCATAATTTCCCATTTCCCATCACTTACTGTAGCTGTTCACAAACCAAGTAAGAACTGAGGTTATTCTGTCTTCCTTTGAGGATATTATGTTATGATACAAAGACCGAAACCATTAATTTTGCATTATATTATATGCCAAAACTCCCCCTGCCACTCTTGAAACACTCAAAGCTCTCATATCCTAGGGTACATACTATCTGTCTGGTTCTCCTGATTCCTTTGAGTATCTGAGGCCAATGAACATAGGATATCTTTTGGTTTCTGGACTTGCACAGCTTACTAACAAACTTCAGGAAGTACATGATTCTAATACTGTATTGTGTGAGTAAAACCATTGTTAGCAGGTTTCAGTCAGATCCAGCTTTCAAGCAGAGATGGGAGCAGATGACCTCCAGAGGGCCCTGTCAACCTACATCATTCTATGTATAGATAGGAAAGAAACCGAGAACAACAACAAAAATATTCTATCTTACAAACATTAACGAAACCACTAACAATAATAGGATAGAAATCTCATGTTACATAGGCCAGCTTTATAAAAGAAAGTCTGTCATCTGGTACCATCTGTACAACAAGATAGAAAGGATTAGTGTTAAGCTCAGATCACATCAATATTTTTACCAGCAGCTAGAAATGCTAGTAAAAGGCATTTTCAAGCATACAGTCCACTTTGCAGTTAGACCTGTAAATGTGAGCCTTGGGCTAGCAGCAATTTTTAAATTAGATCGCTCTGTTGGCAACATAAACGTAACAATCTTATTTGTTCACCAAGATGTGAAACAATGCTGCATATTCACAGAAGCATCTGGAGAAGGTTATAGCAGCTGACAACATTAAAGATTTATTACCATTATTTTTTAAGGAAGAGGTAAAGATAAAATCCAGCTCTGCCTCAAAATAGAGAGAAAACAAACGAACATATGACTGCTCAAAGTTGAATACTGCTCCATCACAAAACTCCAAAGAACGCCAGAGCTAGAACACTGTTCCTACTGGTGATATGTCAGGTTTTGAACTGAAGTCTAAAATCCATGAATTTCACATTATTCTGTATTGCTCTGTGCTGTTCTGTGTTATGCTACACTACACTACACTGTGGTATTGTGGCTTTTCTATTATTCCTATTTCCGTCTTTATTTCTATTTATACTTCTGTTCCTACTTCTATTTCTGTTTCTACTTCTATTTTATTTTACTATTCTATTATGTTACCTCAGGCATTCCTTGGGCTGAAAATGCACTGTAGGGCGGCACCACATCTCTAACAGCCTCATATCCTGGAGGAGGAGGCTCAGATAACGATGTGTTGAAAATCTAGTGAGGGAAAAAAAAAAATTAACCTGGCAACATGGAAAAGAAATACTGTCTATTCAGGCACACTTCACATGCATTTGCAGTTTAAAGGACTCTAGTTTTAGAACTCTAACCAAGGAGTGGCCAAAACTTTCAAAACTTCAGCAAGCACTGGGCATCCTTTTCAGTATGTAGTTTAAATGTGTGATCTCGTAAATCCCATCTCCACTCTTCACACAGAATCCTGTTCAAATGAACACAGGGTCCCTTAAGATGGCCCCAGTACAGCAGGTAAGAACAGGTTAGATCATAATGGTAAAAAATACTTACATTCAATTCATCCCTGGCACTTCCATGAGAGCTAGTGCTGCTCCATAATGAACTGATGTTATTTGTGGTAATACATCTCAATGCCTAAACTCTATAATTTTCAAGAAACTGAATTTAGCACAATCACTAATAGCGCATAATGGATCAACACAAGTAATGATGCTAACTATATTTGCTTTCCTCTTTCTAAACAGCAGTGTAATTTTGAAACAACTGAATTACATAAAGCATTACATAATTCTCCTTTAATCTGTATGTCAGTATGATAAATGAATCCGAGTAATTATTAGTATTCCTAGCAGGTACTTTACAAAACAAAGATACAAAATATAAAAGCAAACTGAAACCTCTGATTTCTGTGCACTTTGAATCAGGCCCACCACCACTAACAGAGCAGAGGACAGCTTTCCCTCGCAGGCTTCCCAGATCTATGAATGTGATTTTGTTGCCTGGTTGCAAAAACTGGTGTTTTCTGTACCTCATTTCCACGCTCATCAATTATTGAGATGTAGTTGGGCTTAGTGTCATCAGGGTAAGAAAGCAAGACATCATAATGAATCAACTGAACAGAATCCAAACCAAACTCTTTCCACTCAGCTTGGACTTGCTCTGCCAGATGCAGATTCTCCTTTGTTCCTGCTAGGTGAGGAAGCCGTGTAAAATTGCTAGAGAAAAAAAGAAGCAATGAGTCAGGATCAGGCACTGCAGCTCATAACTGGAACACTTCTTAGCCTAGATGGAAATAAACCCCCTAGAGATAACCAGATATACCCAAGCTAAATAAGAACTCAGACTCCTCTGCATCTATGCTTTTGCCTGTCTCATACGTAAGTGTGTAGATAAAAGGTTTCAGTCTGTCCTGAGCTAACACAGGTGTTTCTGTCTTCCTCGTAGTTTGGCTTAGCAAGAATGGCATCATGACATCAGCTGTGGGGTCCTGTCCTTGCTTTACTCCTTGTCTTCTTAGTGACCTTAGGCCAATCGCTCCTACGCATAATGAGACTGACCTTCCTTGTGAAGTGATAAAAGAATTAAGTATAATTATCTTTGTGTATTCAGTTTAGAAATGTGCATAATTACTCTGATCTCTACTTTTAATTAAGTGGATATTCTCCTTGGATCCCACTATTTTAATTAATTTTGGCACAAATACTGATTTATCTAAAAGTTCACTCTGAGTGTATCTTGTTGGTAAATAAGAGAGATGTCATATAACCATGACATCAACATGCCACAGAAGCATGTGTTGCACCAGCTGGCATTAATGAAGGAAACTGGATCTTCATTAAGGAAGGGGTGTAAGATTGAGAAAAAATTTAGTTCTTGAGTTCGAGTGAGAGCAAAGCCATCAAAGCACTCTGAAAGCACCATACACTGAATAGGACAGAATAGAATATAGTTCAGTTGGAAGGGACTACATTGATCATCCAGTCCAACTGCCTGATCAATTCAGGGCTGACCAAAGGTTAAAGTGTGTTCGTAAAGGTCTTAAACACTGACAGACTTGAGGCATTGACCACGTCTTCTAGGAAGCCTGTTCCAATGTTTGTCCACCCTCTCATTAAAGAAATGCTTCCCAATATCCAGTCTGAACCTCCCCTGGTGCAGCTTTGCATCATTCTCATGTGTCCTGTCATTGGGTACCTGGGAGATGAGATCAGAACCTCCCTCTCCTCTTCCCCTCCTCGGGAAGCTGCAGAGAGCAATGAGGTCACCTCTCAGCTTCCTTTTTCTCCAAAGCAGACTAACTGAAAGCCCTTCACAGCTGAAAGCTGCTAGATAAAACCTCTTATAATGTCAACATCTAGTAGCAACACTGTTAAAAATCCCTGTCACAGTGAAAGTACCATTTTCTGGATGACATTCTGAACCAAGAGCACAGTTATGTGCTATTATTAGAGCCAACGGCAGTTTTTTCTAAGAGTTAGGAATGCTTGTCTCACATTTTCATTAAAATCTGACTTATGTAATAGCATACGCCTGTATTACATCTGTTTAACTGAATGCTGTGTTTTTCTTTATTTCCTCTTCTAATCTGTTGAATGCCTGTACTCGTAGTTCTGAGCAGTGACTAAATAATCTGCCATATTTCACCACAGAACTGTCCACAAGACAGTGTAAATGAGGTACAATGTTTCCTGTTGGCATAGAGACAGGGAGCTTAGAGGTCAGAAAACCGTCCTTTTTCAGAGCTGTTTAACAACAGTTGACTTTGTAAGAGCCAAAACACAGGTTAAGACTGTAAAAAATCCTATGTCTTCAATGTTTATATAGTCCAGAATATGATTGTTATGTAGTAAAGAGAACGTCCTTTCCAGCTAATTTATTTACTTTTTTAATAATTTTGTTTTATAGCAAGATACAACTTCACGCTATGTCATCACTCTGGGAATTTAAGGAAAATTCAAAATAGTAAAATAAAATAAAATAACAGATACTCTTAACACTTTCTTTACCCAGGAAGTAAATTCCTATCAATAAACTATTACTTCTGAGATATGCTTTTACTACACTCTCCTAAGAGAAAAAATAACCTGTTTCCAAGATTCCTAAAATAAACAAATAATAGTACATCAGCTTTCTTGTAGTTAAAGCTTCTAAGTTACAAAAATTAAGAAATTAATTACAGCAATTAAACTGTTAGAGATTTAAAAAATATCTCTATTGTCATCCTCCATTGTTTCAATTTTCAGGAATAAATGTTAGCAGCTTTGCTTCTAGGATTTAAACACAGTATCTTTAAAATCACCTCATTTAAAGGATAGACAAATGAAAAAAATATTGGGAGAAAAACATGGTCTTAAAAAACACTCTAAAGCTTTAGGACTGTTTCATTTATTAAGAACAGTCTAATGTACCATCAGCTGACTAGCTGGTATCTACTATGCCTGTTGCAGCTATTCACTGTGCAGAGGGAGAGAGCTTGGAAATGCATCTTTCTCCATGAAAATGAGTACAAGGTTGGAATGGTGACAGATTAACATATAAATATGATCACAGCATGACAAAGTGTGATGGGAGAGTAGCAATATGGTATTAAGGCCTAAGCTGTAGGAAGAACTAAAAGGCTCAGACACTGATACGATTTTCTTCTCTTTTACACTGAGGTACTCCACTATTCTGCATTTATCTCTCCTGATTTAAGTCCTTTTAATACAGTCTAATTTGAAGTGAATGAATTTTCCATAAAAAAAAGATAAGATAAACGTTGTAGACTGGAAAAGGACTTACGAGAACGGCTGAACCTTGATGTCATTGTACAAGCATTCACCAAATGCAGAGCAACAGCCTGGCCAATTTTTAGTTACTGAGATTGCTGACAACTCCTCAACTGTCTCCAACACAAACAATAATGAGAGGAGCTGAGATGGACTGTTTTGTCAATCACAGCTCACTGGGACAGGTTTGATAAAATCTATGTTCCAGAACCTGCACATCATTCTCTATCTGTTGGCATCCTTGGGCTGGTTCCTTCCTGCTTGAATTTTTTTTTTTTTTTTTGTATTTGGACTGATTAGTCCACATATTGCTTACTATAGAAACTGCTTGATGTTTTCAGCTTTCATTTCAGCCATAAATGCCACCTTCATGTCCTCATGAGGACTCACAGATGTCTTCTTGTCTGTTGGTTTTGCAAACCAGCCTGTACAACACACAAAATTCAACAGTAAAATCACCAGAGCAATACTCCCATGACACACACAATTTAGCTTTGGTATTATCACAAGATTTTCACTGTGTATTTTACAACTGTTTTTATCTCAGCACAGACAATCAGAAAAAAAACTAATGCAAGCTGCACAGTGATGGCAGTGGTAGTCCCCCACATAATAACTTATTTACTAAGGTAGATGTTGGAATAAAATACTATGTTTATTCATCACAGTTATTTTATTGTAGATGCTAAGGAGACTTGTCTATCTTCCTTTAGCACCAGAACATCATGCTGTCAATCATGTCAGTTGTATCAGTCGCCTCGGTAATAAAGCAGCAGCTTTACAACAATGCACAGAAACACAGACAACCTTTGTAAGGAACAGACTTCTAATGCCTTTCACGCTCTCTGGTCTGTCTGGCTCTTCTGGAATCTTTCCCTTACTGTGCAGGCATTACCAGAGTTAAGTGATGAGAGGAACACCTGGCTAGAAAGAAACTGTTTCTGACATCTGTCTTTATTTTTAAGCCAGAGACTGGACATGTTCAGTGCAAATACAGCAGCAGATACTTGGGTAGTGCAAATGAGAGATACCAATGGGGAGCAGAGAGTGGCTAACAAGCTGGCACCAGCAAGGCACTAGTCACTGACATAGGGAAAGGCTCTTTGCACAAGAGAGAGGAATTCAGTCAAGGCTTCCCAACACCAGGAACTTCCAAGTACATACCAAAGGACATTTCAAAATAGAAGTGGCTCTTTTGTTTTCCTTCCTGTCCCTAACTGACTCTGATCCACTTGTGAACCAAAGGGGAGGTAGGAAGGGTAAACCTCTTGCAGCACCAGTCCGCAGACTTGGACCGAGGGGAAGGTGGGACATTAAAAGAAAGACTATTTCGCCCCTCTTGACAACGCTCCTACAGCTTCCTATTTATCTTCCCACTTTTCTGGTTTGGGCCGGTGCAGTTTTAACAACAGGGTCGAGGGGCCCGTCTTCTGTCCCTTCCTCACAGACCTTGGCGCCTGTTATCTTGCCCTGAGCATAACTGCTTTATTGAAAAGGAAATTGAAAGACAAATCAAAAAGACAAAGACACTCCTAGGGAGGAGCTGAAAATCCGAGGACCGGTCGGTGACTACATCTGCCTGGGGTGAATGGGACGGAGGTGTCGGCCGGCTTAGCACAGACTCACCTCGGGCACCCCTGGCACAAAGCCCCGGGCGCTGGAAACTTGCCCCCTCCTTCCCCCCACCCGGCCCTTCCTCGGCCCGCCTCCGAGACATCTCCCCCGTCTGGAAGGGCCGGGGGAGGCCGGGAAAGCCCCCGATCCGAAGAGGGGGTTAGTCTGCACTGTACCGATGAGGAACCCGAAGAGGAAGAGCCGCGCTGCTGCTCCCAGGACGACAGCCCAGAAGCGGCCTCTGGCTGCCCTGGGGCCAGGCGNGGCGGACAGGCGCCGGCCGTCTGTCGCGGCCGCAGGAGGGGCTTCGGTCTCAGGTCGGCCGCCTCACAAACAATCCGGGGGCTGTCCCTGAGGGCTCCCCTCTCCCACACTGCCCATCTCTCTCTGTCGGTCTAGACGTACCCGCCTGCCCTGTGCCTTGTCCTACTCTCCTTGCCCGTCCCTCGGTATCCTGCCGCCTCGTGTTTCTTTTAACTTGCTACAGAGTGCGGTGAGGAGGTGAAGTAATGATGCGACACCCGCTTCGCCGTGGCTGCCCCATACCGGGCTGGGCCGTACCGCCCTCCACAGGGCACACGCCAGAGTGGGCAGCGCCAGCAGGACAAACGTGAGGGACAAAAGGTAAAAGCCATTATTTGAAGAGATTTATTTTAAGAAATATTGTACTTCAATACCCAACAGTCTCTGAAAGGCTATAAAGGCTCTTCAGAGAGGCATGTGCTCCTATGGATTCGTTTACTGGGAGCTAGGTTGACTACTAGACATCCCTGTGCTCTGTGTTCTTTCCAGTTTACAGAGGTACAACCCCAAAGAGTATGGGTGCACCCCAACTGCTGGTCTGAGTACAGTCCTCAAACTCTGTATACGTTTGATTTTTCTGGAGGTTTTTTTTTCACTTATTAAAATCTCCACTGTATGGTTTTGGAAAAACTTCATTCAGCTCAGTCATTGCACTTGGGATGAGGCTGCATATTTAGGTCCATGGACAGAGAGGAACTTTGCACACAGAGGTGACCTCCTGGGCTCTGCACATATTTTCATTGTCAGAATCCTTACTCAGGTGCCAGCTAGGGAGACAGCTGATGTTTAAGACATAAAGTCTGTAGCTCTGTTGTACCCGTGTCCACATACAGTATGGGCAGCCTGTTCTCAACAGCAAGTGCAAGCACTCAACAGGACTGCTTCTATTGCACCACAGTACTTGTTGCTGCAGACAAAACCTAAGTCTAGGATGAGTTCCAGGCACTGGACTTAGACTGACCTCCCTCATCTGCACTAGGAAATCTTAGTGCAGATGAGGTCTGCACTAGGTTCAAGATCACTTGATGTACCCAGTGGAAAACAGAAGTTTTGGTTGCAAAGAGCAGTACACCAATGACACAGCAGTAGCACGCTTTGAAATTTTGTAAGATGCAACAAACTCCAGATGACCAGTCAGATACAAAAAAATAAATGCTAGTATTGGTGATATTAGTCCCGTATCCTTGCTTTATACTATCCTACATAGTCTGACCCTGTTGTGCACAAGCCCTGCTTTTAATGCTACTCTGAGCAGGGTACTCTGTGTCCAACTACAAGTCAAACCCAGATGACTGGCAGGTTGGCCTCAGCACATTGGCTGTTGTAGATACGATTCTGGAATGTCCAGCTTTCCCCTATAATGTATAGGGAACCTAAGTTTGGAAATGAGCACAGTGGAAAGTTGTACCCCTACCCAGCAGTCTACTTTCCTTCCCCATTCTGTACCTGGAGGAGCATAATGTGCCTGTATTCACTACACTACCACTACTCATTGATGGAAGTTGAAATCAATGCAGTGTTTAAATTAAGTGGGCTGAAGAATGCCCACTGAAGAATTTAGGTATTCCTAAAAAGATTTAACATGGCCAGGGCACCTTTGGAAGAGTTTCTGTTTCAGCTAATTTCTGTTTGAAGCACTTATAAATTAAGGTAATGGAGCACTGTGTGACTGGACACTGAGCAAAAATGTATCTTATCTCTTGATTAATATTCAAGAGGGATTTAATCAATCACAGTGGCTTATGGCCACACTTACTCAAGTAAAATAAGATGGAAAGGAACAGTGAGGAAGCTAAGGTGGGAATATTGTCAAAAATTTGGTGCTCTTCAGTACTCTGAAACTAATTATCTGCCCACATCACTTAGAAGCTCTGAGTTACTGCTTTGAGACATTTTATGTATAGTCTTCTAGTGTGCCTGCAGCTTGGACAGGACAATATGCCCCTTAAACACACAATAGCATCAGCAAAAGGGCATAGGAAAGCTTTATTCAAGAACAAATTGCAGTTATTAGAAATGCATAAAATGTTATGCTTGTTCCTATAGAGAATAGTATAGGTGACTTTGCAGCCAAAGCTGTTTCTCTAAACCAAAAATGTTCAATAAACCAAAAGTGGGAAAAGTTAATGCTTTTCTATGCTTTTATGGAAAATCTTCTACTGAACAAAGTTCAGTAGAAGTTATTTTCCTTATCTCTGAGCTGTGAGAATTACATAAAAATTCATCCACCTGAACAAACAAACTCACTGTTTCTTTGAGGTGCAACTCTTAGGAAATGCTTTGATAAGGAATATTCTTTTACATATCATTTGTCATGACACAGTTTTCCTCAGATCCAATTAAAACCAATTTCACGTGCCTATTTTAGGTGGAATCTGTACTTGCAAGGTGTTGAACCCAGTTGTGTGTTAAGGAGCTGTGTAAACACAGAATAAGATCAACCTCTGTGCTACTTTCTTTTCACATAGCTGCCAGATTACTACTTTATTCTTTGCTAGCCCTTCAACATGTGAAAATGTTACATTAATTTACTGCAAATAAGGCTTACAGATATTTCTGGGGGGGGTTCTTGATATACCTCCTAAATGCATGCTATGGGTTTACTCAGGTTTGGACTTTGGGGATAGATATGGAATAGTTGTCTCGGGCAATTTTTGCAGTAACCTTTCATTCCTCTGAGTCACAAAGCTACTCTGGTAGGTGATTGGGACAGGAGCTTCCAAACACTTTTGGTTAGAGCCTAAAGTGAAGAAAGTGAAACCCATTGTGTCACTGGAGAAAGAGCCAGTTTAGTGTGGAGATTAACATGACTGTAGCATCTAAGGACAGCTTTTGTGGCTTGTCAAATAAAGCAGCATATAGCTTCCAGTCTTTGTTACAGTTTTAACTGTGAAAGAGTGAATGCTCAAATGCACAGAGTTCTGCTGCTGAATAGGTGACAGGCAGCTTATGTGCCAGGGTTCAAGGGGAGGCCAACAAGAGGACATGGGGGTCATCTATTCCTGGCTGCTCTCTCAAAATGAGAAAATGGATTAAGTATTCTTTAAACTACTAGAAGAAGCCTCCTGCTTACAGGTCCTTCAACATGCAAGTGGGTAAGCACTAGAAGAGGCCGCCCAAAGATGTGGCATATGAATTCTTGGAGCTTTTCAAAACACCTGAACAAAGACCTGTGCAATGTGATCTGACTTGGATATTAGCTCTGTTTTGAGCAGGAGTTGGTCTGAATTGACCTCCCGGGATCCCTTCTAACATTTTTATATGATTCTGTGATTTTAATGGAGAGCTGCTTGTGGATTAATATGTGGTTTGCTTTGTAAATGTTAAAGCCTGTGTTCTCTGTTATAAACTTGCAGTACAGATATTGAAATGAAAAGACTTGCCTAGCCCCCAAGGGTTCTGTAGGATTAAATAATTTATTTTGAAAAAAAATAAAGAAATTTATGAGTTCCAAGTCTCTATTATGCTGTAGAGCCCCTCACTAATTCAATTTGAAGTGTTTCTGATGGAAGTTATTGTTACATGCTTCATGAGTGAATTAGATTTGATATATTTTTGTAAAGTGTCAATAGAAAAGTGGGAAATGAAACCTAGAAGACTTTTCAACTAGAAAACTTTTCTTATGCTTCATATTTCAAACTATTCAAAATACCAGCTTCACACTTTTTACTTATATAAGGCATGCAAATAATAAGTAGGTTTGTAACTTGTGTTTTCCTTTCTCCTATATACTTCTTTTATTGTATTTGCAATAGAAATTGCATAAATAAAACTTTCTCAGGGGCCTCGAAATCATGCTGGTTTTGATTTTCACATCACTGTAGTCCTGAAACATCCCATTCCACAAGGTGCCACATATGCCTAGGTACTAGAAAAAGAACTTGAACTTTATTAATATCTTTCTCCTTGTAGATCTCTGTATAAAGAAGTCAGAATGCTACCTTTGTGCCTATGTGAAGCACTGAGCAATGATACGTAAACAGCACCTCCCTGATTTTAATTTTTGCTAGTCAAGTTTATTAGCTTTCCGCGTTGAGTATATACCTTGTCCCTATGCTGTGTCCTTAGAGATGCGTAGAGGATTTACATTCCTTCTGCTGAGGCTTTAGGGACTATTAAAAAAAAGCAGCAGTGGCAGGGCTGCTTTTCTAATGTAATGGCCCACTTGTTTTGTCCTCCTTCTGTGTTTTGACTTCCTTTTGCATCCTCTTTCGTCTTCTCTCGGCTATTAAAATTCTGCAAGGGAATCCATTCTTACGCCCCTGCGAAAATGGTGATGAGTTAGCCGTATTAACTACCTGTTCAGGTGTCCTCTTCTGTTAACTCCCTTCTGTCTTGAATGGTGGCATTAGTTACTTTGTCAGAAATAATTATGCTCCAATCTTCTGAGACATGCTAATGAAATAGTGGAACACTTTAGCTTCTACAGAAGCCATAGAGGTGAATATCCATCTATTTGCAGAAGGGACTCTAGTTACTCAAATAGTTCAGCATTCTGGGGCAGTACATTGTACAAGAAGGAAGAGGAAGGAAGGTATTGTGAACTAGTGTAAAGGCCTCTAAGGATTTGTGCTGCACATGAACAGACCTGAGGTAATTCTGAATTGTAATAGAAATCATCTCAGCCCCAGTGTTGCAGGATGCAGAAGGGTAAAGCTAAGTAAAGATGCCTGCACTGATTTAGCACCTTGCCATACCGAATGAGGGATCTTTTGCTGCTTACTTCTGCTGTTGGCTTCACAAGTTGTTTCTCTCACAGTTGTGATGCTCACGAACTGATTAATTAGGCTTCATCATTATGGCACAGAGGAGTATTTACTTCTCTCAACTTCAATTTGCTGCTGGATTATGGTGTTGAATTGGCCTGTGGACGAGTCAGATAAGCTGCAGACATTGCAAAAGGTGATCCAGGGAGTGTCTGCCCCTTTGTGACAGCAGAATACTACATAAGCTTCAAGCTGGCATGTGTTAATGTCACCACGAGAGCATATATGGCCTGTTATTACCGCAGAATTAACTCCACCATGACTGAACTGCCTTGAATCTTTCTATGGATTGAGAACAAGTTTTTACAGAAACACCATTTCTTCTGTGTCTGTTTTCAGCTTTTGCCTTCCCAGGACATTGATCTTTCACATATAGCAAGCACAGATTCTTCTGGCTGTTCTAGCAAAGACCGGGATGCCAATGTGGAAAACAAGGAGAATGGAGCAGAATTAAGGATGTACGCATGGAGATCCTCTCAAGTGTTAGGCCATAGCTGATATCAAAATATGTGCCTTTAATAGTGTGCACCTAAATAAACTGCAGTTTAGATGAGCATCCTGACCATTATTACTTTCCTCATAGCTGCACTGGAGTGCTCTGAAGCCTACTGATATCCTAGTTTTTGCATGCTACAGGAGCAAAGGATGAGTAAGTTTTTTTTCTGTGCTAACTTACACAGACTTAAGACTGTCTGCTAAATACCCCTCTTTACTGATGGTGAGTCAGTTAGCCAACACGTGTTTTTTGAATTTTACAGAATAGTGGTGTTGCTGTGGTTGCCACTGTCATATGTGTTTTGGCGATTTTGTCTGCTCCTAGATGTTTATTCTTTAGGGTCTTCTACTGCAGCCGGAAGAAATTTGATATGTGTAGTCAGAAGCAGGGATCCATTTCAATTCTGCTGGTGATCAAGCTTTAAATTTTAAAAACAAGTTAAAAATAGACACCACTGTTACACACATTTCTGTTTGTTGTGTGATTGCATCATAATGCAAAGTATGAAGCTTATTTTTTAAATAGTTTCCTGTTGTGAATTTCATTTTCTCAGAAAGGAGAGGCTAATAATTCACAGTGGGATTTTTTTGTGGTCAGATGTTAGAAGTAAGTATTTGCTTCAGAAGTTTATTATGTCTGTTTCAATTTTTGTCCTGTTCAGGATAATTCTGTGGTGGGAGATTTCATACTCATTTATTTCTTTTTATTTCTTTTATTATATGGAGAAATTACAATACTTGACCTTAGATAGCACTGTTTCTCCTGAGTAGCTTGAGTACCTCTATACAGGGTACTTCTTTTAATCCTCATTGAGTCTGAAGTACAGAGTCTTTCTGACTTTTCTGAGGTTGCTGTAGTAGACGGGAAGGTCTCTGATTTCTCATCCCTGTGCCCTGACCACAAGACTGCAATAACTTCCCTGAGTCCAAAGCCTGTAGTATTCCTGAAGTCTACACTTGACCTTCAGATGATGAGCTAACTAGTTCTTGGTCTTTGCAACTGCTGTTACTTAAAAGGCAAGTTATTTTGACAAAGATAGCACTGCACTGAGTGCGTGTAGAAAAAAAACGCTATCTGGGAAATTTCCACTTACTGTATCATAATTTCTGCCGTCAGTAAAAAGTTGGGAGGTTCTTCCCCCCCCCCCCCCCCCCCCCCCCNCCCCCCCCCCCCCCCATTTGTCTGCATATTTCAAGAACTGTTTTTCTGTGAAAAATATCCCAGTGGCTCAAATGAACTGTCCCCCAAACAGACAAATAAATACATCACTGATTTTCAGTACTTCATATAAATCTGTACTGTTGGCTTGGATCAGAGCAGTCTTACTCTCTAGTTTCTTTAAAAATAAACTGCACTAGTATGAAATTGGAATGAAACACAAGTAAATCAGACTCCTGACCTTTGTGTGATCACCATGCGAAGGACAAATTGAAGTACACTTGACCTCTTGATAAAAAAAGCAATTGAGAGAGCAATAAAAGGATATGTGGCTGTGGCAAAAAAAATATGAGCAAAGGGCAGAGTTCAGATTAAAGACAGAAGCTAAAGAAAGGCAAAGCAAGAAATAAACAACTGTTTAAAATAACTCTTGTGAAAGTTCTGCAGTGTAAGGGGAAAAATGTTTTCTCCTGGTCTGACCTCTAAAGAGGAGTCATCAGTTCTCTGAAACTCTATGTGAAAAGGAAGTGCTAACATCTGTTTCCCCACGTTTGGTCAGTGACTTTGGTATTGTTTGAAGAAACAAATTTACTTCAAGAATTCAGTCACGGTGGCTGTTCTACCCAGCAGCGTAAGGGGAGCCCTCTTCTGCTGGGCGTTTTTTTATGTTGAAAATGCATCAATTCTACTGGAGCTTGAAACAAGTACTAAACTAAATTGATTTAAATGAGAGTTTGGAAGATTGCAGGGTGGATGAAATTGGATCTGTGGGATCCACTTCTTCCCTCAGAAACTACAGATTAATTACTTCAGTTGTAAACTCATTTCCTTCCTTTCTTGTTAAGAGATACCTTAATAATTCCAGCACTACTGAGGTTCAGTTAAAACTACCATCTGCCTCTCAACCTTCAAGATTGAGTTCAATGAAATTAATGACTCTGAGGAGACCCACTAGGTGTGCTTTTTTTTCCCCTTTGTATGTGAATGGCAGGCTCGAGAAGGCAGATCTCATCTATGTCTTAGTCTGTTTTCATTAGCACAAAAAAAGATCTCCTCACATGTGCTTCAATTGTTACGTGAGATATGCACATCAGACACATTTCCTGCACCTCCACAGTGGAAGACTGAAATGAAAGGACGTATGGCAGTAGGTACATATGGGGATCAGCTGAGTATGTCCTGCCTGAATCTTACTACTGACACAGAGTTGAGCTCTGTCAAAGTATTTAGTTTTATAGCATTTAACTTGCATTTAACAGCATTTAATTCAGTAGTTAAGGATGGTCAGTGAAACTGATGTGGACTTCAGGTTTTGTTGCTAAAAGACAACTAAAACAAACCCACTGATGAGACCTTACAGGATCTTTCATGGGTGCTAAGAAGGAACTGCAAAGGTTGGCTATGTTCTGCATCCAGACCTGTAAATGTGATCATCTGAATAAAACTACATTAGTTTTCTGTTAAACATGTGGCATTTCATATAATTTGTGTTATAGGAACACCTACGGCCTCAGATGGGACTGATGCTACATGTATGCAGGGATACCTGTGAAATGTGGCACTGTAACCATACATACCTGACTGATGGGTTTATATGAGTATTTTACCAAAAGGTGTAATTATTTCTTCCTCACTTGAAGAACTTAAAAGCAGTCTGAAGTACTATAGTGTTTCTACATTCTGAACCCACTGGGTGAAGCCTTTAGACAGTCCTGCAGAGAGAGTTTAAGAAAGAAATGTTGCCAATAGCAACTTGTTCTTCTGTTGGAACAAGCCAAAGTTACTGGAAAAGACAGCATAGAAATAGGGAACCTGGGGAGAAGGAATGGAAAGCTTGCTTAGTGGTATTTCGAAAATATAAATGAAATAGCCTTAAATTGCATCAGTCCTTCTTCTGATGCTCTTGGCCACCTCAAAATCAGTTTCCTGGACATCACAGTCAGTCAACACCATCTGTTACTGTGTAACAATAATGTCTAGATTCTACAGGATCTAGTGATGTGCTGGTACAGGGATGGTGAGAGTGGCGATGTCTCTAGGCTTGGTATTTTGCTAGACAAAGGATGAGGACCACATATGAATCTCTTGCTCTTCTACCTGCAACTAGTTTTAGTCATTTTAGAGCTAGTCTGCAAGGTAATTTACATGAGGGAGAGTAAAGGAGAGTGTAATAATTGAAGATTTCTGGAAGCAGAAGGTATTGAGAACTACATTTCAGAGACCTTGCATATATAAGTAATGAATCATGGAGTATCTCATATAAGTTACTAACCCCGAAACAATGGAAAATAGTGAAAATACACACATGTTCTTTAAAAATGCTATTAAGAAAGCATGATCAAGAGCTGGGATCATTTCCTTTTTTTCCCCTGTGCTATTTACATGTAGCCACCAGATGGCAACCACAGACTGCACATCAATCTGAGCATATTCTCCTCCTATTTATTTAACTCCTGTGACCCGAGGCCAGAGTTCGACGGAGCATCGCGTTGCTTTCAAGGACGTCAGCAAAAAGAAATGCAATTGTAAAATGAAGATCACTGGTTTGATTCTTCCGATTTCTACTTATATTTGCCTTATGTAAGTGCAGCTACAGCACTTACAATTTAGGGAAGTGAGGAATCGGCCTTGCTGAATTTCTGTGTGTGCAAAGATGTGCCTGTGTCATGTGTGTAAAGCTGTAAATTCACTCTTTCAGAGTTACATTCTTCTCACAGTTCTTGTTCTGATCTGGTTAGATAAGCACAGGTCACGTCCTCAGCTTGTCATACACATTCAAGTCATACTGGTCTAAGTTAGTGAAAACAACAGTCCTGGTTTTACAGAATCGGGTGTCGTGAAGCGTACCAACTTACTGATTTTTGTTAAATCTCATCCATTTGATGAGAGCGACTCTGTTCGCCTTTCTTCACCCCCATACTTTCTTTCCTTCCTCTTATGCTTTCTTTCATTCTCCATCACACCAACTGAGTGGGAGATACGGAAGTACTGTAACTTAATTGGAGTATGCCACCTCTGGGGAGCCTGCTAGGATACCATCTCTTTGTTTCAGCCCAGACTTTCACTGTTATGTACTGGTGTTAAAACAATACATCCATTTTCCACTCTAACATCATCAGTAACATGGAAATTAAAGTCTGACTTCTGTACCTTAAAAGCAGATTCTTAAATTCTTCAATCAGAGAGATGATCATCAGCATTTTGCAGAGATGAGGTTCTGCTGGACTAGGCTCTGTGCAAATTTGTCATGAAATGGTACCTTCTTAGAAGAGGACTTACGGTCTAAAGAGTGTGTGGGAGTTATCACCAGGATGCGCAGGGACACATCTAAAATCACAGAGTTTATCAAGAGAGAACCAAGAGAGATCCCAGGTTATTAGCACTGTAGCATTCACTGAACAAACAGTATCACTTAAGCCTATTGTTTTCCTGAGCTTTTAGAACTGGTTTTAATTTTGATGTAGTTACTACTTAATTTAGAAATTACTTTCCAAGGAGTACACAAATATAGCAACGTAAGAAGCTGAGTTTTCCTGTGAGCTGCCAGATGTGTGCTTTGTACTTGGCTTTTATTTTGCCTGTGTGCTGTGAGTTTCTTTGAGCTGGCAGGACTTGGGGAACATACAAAACCCCAGCATTTTAATACCCTTGCTGCTCCAATGGATAATTTGAGTAGGGAGCCTGGGAGGGACCGTAAATAACAGTGATGTGCATGAAACAATGTGAGACCTAGTGACTAAATGACATTTGTTTATTTTCAGAAGAAATCTTTTGATATTAGCGGAGCTTCTCTGTATTTTCTGGTTGCAAAGAAGGACAGCAAAATGGGTCTCTATATTTAACTGGTCTTTGGCTAGCCTTGAGAGTATTGATCTAAAAGGACTGTGGGATTTTTATTTGGTTCATTAAAAAAAATTTTGCTTAAAAGAAAAAAAAAAGTAAAAAAAGAAGCCTTCAAACGATGATTCAATTTGAAAGAAAAACTTGCATGGATGAGTGGATGACAAGAAAGGATGGTAGAACTTCCCCCAAACTGCTTTGTACCATAGGATGGTGCAGAGTAGGGAGAGTGGGCTTCTTTTCTCTATTGCAAAAAAAAATAATCAAAACTTTTTGCACAGTTGGGAATTTAGGATGTGGTAATGACTGGGGAATCTTGCACTTGTGTAGGCTGAGGAAGTGACAAGCCAAATAAGATAATTTTCTTTTCTTCAGTCACCATGTGATGTGGATGAACAAAGGGAGAGTTTCCTCCTTGTTCAGAACTACTTTGCTGTTGATCAGTCTAATCAATTTCCAGCATGGCATCCTAGCCATCAGCGAGCTGCTGGTTCGACGGGCTGTAGGGCCGCTCTGAGGTTACTCCAGGCTGATGGGAATCACGTCACGTACAAGCTTAAATGGAAAATTGTATTGGAGTACTGGGATCATGGTATGATAGTGTGCTCTTTAACAGGATCCTGTTGGATTGTAAATCTGCAGCTGAAGTGCAGTGCCACAGGCTCTATTCTTGCTCTGTTAACCTGATGGAAAGGTGCAGCATGGTGGTGGGGTGCAGCTCAGGTCAGGTAGTTGCAACCAACACATGAAATTAATTAGCAGGAAGGAAGCCGAGATGCACCTAGCTAGGTGTGCCTAGGAGGAAGTGCAACAGGAGAGGCACTTGCACATGTCCCTCGTGCTTAACGCCCTCCCTCCTAACACATTGGCCAAAGGAGAGTGCAAGAGGCTGAAGCAATGTGATGTCTTGGTTGTGTGAGCAGCTATTTCAGTTTTCTTATCCTTGGTTTTGATCTGAGGACTGGTCTTCAAAAGGAGTGTGGCTGTGAAGTTGATTCCTAAGTAGCCACTTGTCTCAGTTCTACCTTAAACAGTAACCTACACATTGGGAATCTTGCACGGATGAGAAATCACAGGCCCACTTCTTTCCTTCCCACGTATTTCATTTTCTGGTATCTTTTTTGACAGGCTTTACCAGGCATTTTTCCTGACCTACTTTATTTTACATGTGTAGACTGGGAAAGATTTCAGCAGTTCCTGTTCATTCTCCTCTGGAAAGAAAAGCTGGCAATACTATTTTTATTTTCATCGTAGAAAAAAAGAATGTTACTCATGTCCTAAGGCAAGGTCATCATTTGCCTTCAGTTTAGGTAATGTGAAAAACCACACCTATTAGAGCTCATGCTTTCAATATTAACTGTCGGTCCTTCGCTGAAATAAAATATTCTGTATTCTTATATCTTCAGGATGTTTTGTGTCCAACATGGATACCTTGAGCTCCTGGTGCCTTTCCATATTTAGTCTTGAAGATCAGGTGGTCGGTCTTGAATAGCTAAGCTACTGTTCATTTATATAGAGATTTTGAGGCTTCCTCATGTCTTTAAAAAAAAATAAAAAAAAAATCCCTCAAAACAAACAAACCAAAAAACAACCAAAAAAAAAACCCGAACAAAAAAAAACCCAAAAGAGCAATTTCACACAGCTGAGAGTATAAAAATAACCCTCACCACTGTGAAAGAGCATCATGATTCATAAAAAAAAAATGTTTCTATTCAACTTAGTATTTCACTAGAGCAGTGGTAAAAACTGACCTCTTGGAATATACATTATATAATTTTTGCATCTCTAATAGCTGCTTTATTATCGACTTCTTCACTTTCAGTACACAGGAAAGAATGAAAATGTTATGTTGTTATTACTTGAGGGGCACAGACTACGGAGCACTGCAGGAACTGTAAATTACTTGCCAGAATCCTCTTTGCTGCAAAAACAGAGTTACATTATTCTTTAAAAATTCATTTGCAGTGCTACTATGTATGGTATATTTACATTAGGGAATATCCTTGAGGTTGCTAAATGCTTTGACTGGGAGTGGAAGATTTTATTTTATGTTAGATAAAGTACTTTTGCTAACTTCTTCATTTGGTATTTTGCTGGGCTATTGGGATACTTGATCATTTTGTGTCTGGAGTCATTAGTAAGGATGATGTTGTTGTGGTGTTTAGCCAGCCAGTTGCTTTTAACAGGAAAAATGTTTGTGAAGCTCAGTTTGACCGTTGGTCTTTGCCTTGATCCTACTGCTTCAGGAAGTGGTTGTGCAAGGACTGTACTCTTGGACCTTTTTGATGTGTTCTGTGCTGCATGGCAACAGAAGAGCTCAGTGGTTAATTTTACCAGATGTTATACATGAGGAAATTCCATCTTGCATATTTGTTTTTTTAGAATAGAAACATCTTGAACTTTTATTATTATTACAGAAGATATCTGTTTATATTCCAGTGAGCAATGTTGGTACTACTCCTGAGATCACATGAAAATGCCTCTGCCTTTACTTCCCCATCAATTGTGTCCTTTACAATATTTGCTCTCATATCTTTGCCTGCTTCTCGTGTGCCACACTGGAATGTGTGTTTGAGGGGAGAGAATGTTACCTAACAACTGCAATAGAAACTTGTGTTAAGACTTTTAAAAATGGCTAGTTATTGCAAGAATCCAATTTGTGAGGTAGCAGGAGACCTTATCTTTTTGTTGCTGTTGTTCATTTGGTTTTGCAGACAGGCGTAAGAATCTGCTTTTGGAAAATCAGTCCCTCTGAGTTGTGTGAAGCTTTGCATCTGAGATCTTGTCAGTACTCTTGCTCTGACTTGCTATGTCAACTGGAAAATGATCCTTTGTGTTATTTTGAGGACTCACTCTGGAATAAAACACACTCAATTTTATTCAATTTTTAGTTTCATTCACATAAAAGCATAAAGCAGTCCTCAAATGAAAATTGTTGCAGTGAAATAGGTCTTGTTTTTTTCGCTTATTTGTACTCTTACAACTGTGCAGAGGACAGTAGAGCAAAGGCAGAAAGAAAGACTGCTTCTGCAATCATAGTGATAGAACAGCAATTTTACATACAAAATTCTTACTGAATACCTGAGTTATGCGTTGGAACAAAGGCCGAAAATGAGATGGGCATGGCTGAAATGGTCTATTGAACAGCCTAGATCAACAACAAATTGGCTAATCAGATTCGCTGCCTTGAATTTCACCCCAAAATAATTTGGAGGGTACTTTTGTTAAAGGACTGCAGTGTTTTCCGAGTGTGCTACCATAATGAAAGCATTTCAGATTTTCAGGCCAGTGGTCTGGAGGACGTGGATGATGCTGTGAGGTTAGAGTTGAGCACTGTAATCGCATTAGATCAAGGAAGGTTTTCTAACTAATGTGTGTCTGATTTCTAACATACCCTAGGGTACTATGACCCATAGACTCCTCTGTGTATGAATTCTAAGAGAATTTGGCAGAAGATGAAGGAGTCTTAAACCAGAATACTGGCCACTATGCTAAGACATGGCATCCTTTCCTTCTACTACACAGTTCACCCTATCTCATCTCCCCTACTGCCTCACTCGCACAACGAAGCTCCCCCTACCTTCACCCTTTTCTTTCTCTTTCTACCCATCATTCAGCAATATGCATCAGTGTGACTTAGTTGTCTCTGCAGATCATTGACAGGTACTCAGACATCACTCTATTTCATAAATGAGATCCTGTTCTATTTTAGGTCAGCACATCTACCTGGGCTGTGGCAATTGCTTTGCAGTTGCTCTGTGCTCCTGTAAAAGTCACTGTCATAAAACTTTATATCAAGGAGATGAGAACTTACTCCTTTCTTGGCCAAAATTTGTGCCAGAGTATTTATAAGAACTTTGAATAGTCTTACTCATTTTTCAAATTATTCAGTCAAAAAAACCCAATATTTGTTTTTTAATTCTTTTTATATTCATGTGCTATCCTTGTCTGAACATCTTTTAGTTAAAAATAAGATGAAAGCCTGATGTCTGTGAGGTTCCCTGTTTTCTCTCCTGGGCGGAATTTACAGTTGTGTGTCCTGTCCACTGGACCATTAGAGCAGCAACAGTATGCCTCAAGTTAATCTTTCTTCACACATTGCCCTGGTAAAATCTAGTAGTATAGTAGCATTGTTGCATTAAAACCTTTTTTACCTTTTTTTTTTTTTTTTGTTAGNCTTTTTTTTTTTTTTTTTTTTTTTGTCAGCATTCTTCTCTGGATCTGGTCCTTCACATTTTAAAGGCAACTATGGAAAGATAAACCTGTCCTCAAACCTGCTTCTTGGTATATAGAAACATAGATCTTGCCAGAGTAGAGCAGAGGGGCAGAATCACCTCCCTCGACCTGCAGGCCACGCTTCTTTTGAGGCGCCCAGGATGTGGTTGGCCTTCTGGGCTGCGACTGCACATTTCTGGTTCATGTCCAACTTTTCATCCACCAGTAACCCCAAGTCCTTCTCCACAGAGCTACACTCAATCCCTTCATCCCCCAGCCCCTATTGATACCAGGGATTGCCCTGACCCAGGTGCGGGACCTTGCACTTGGTCTTGTTGTACCTCGTGAGATTCACATGACCCCACTGCTGGAGCTTGTCCAGTACCCTCTGAATGGTATCCCACCAACCACACCACTGAGCTCAGTGTCATCTGCAAACTTGCTGAGGGTGCACTCAATCCTACAGTGTCACTGATGGAGATATTCAACAGCATTGGTCTCAGTACAGACCCCTGA
This sequence comes from Baryphthengus martii, assembly GCA_013396935.1. Lineage (NCBI taxonomy): Eukaryota > Metazoa > Chordata > Aves > Coraciiformes > Momotidae > Baryphthengus > Baryphthengus martii. The sequence continues at coordinate 47,649 of VWZK01016810.1, read as the reverse complement.
GGCACATCACTTGTTACTGATCTCCATCTAGACATTGAGCCGTTGACCACCACTGTCTGGATGTAACCATCCAACCATTTGTTATCCATCAAGCATTTCACCTATCCAGTCTGTATCTCTCCAATTTACAGAGGATGTTGTGGGGGACTGTGTCAAAGGCCTTACAAAAGTCCAGACAGACAACATCTGTAGCTCTTCCCTTGTCCACTGATGTAGTCACTCCATTATAGAAGGCCACTAGGTTAACTGGGTAGCACCTAACCTTGGTGAAGCCAAGCTGGATGTCTCAAATCACCTCCCTGTCCTACATGTGCCTGACCACAGCTTCTAAAAGGATCTGTTCCATGATCTTCCCAGGCACAGAGGTGAAGCTGACAGGTCAGTAGTTCCCAGGATCCTCCTTTCTACCTTTTTTTAAAATGGCTGCAACGTTTCCTTTCTTCCATTCACCAGGGACTTCACCTGACTGCCAGGACTTTTCAAATATCATGGAAAGCGGCTTGGCAACTACATCAGCCAGTTCTCTCAGGACTCTGCGATGCATCTTGTCAGGTCTCACAGACTTGTGGATGTTCAAGGTCCTCAGGTGATCATGAACCTGATCTTCTCTTACAGTGGGAGGGATTTTGCGCCCCTGATCCCCATCTTGCTGTTCATCCACTTAGATGATTGGAGATGTGGGAAGAGAGGTTGCCAGGGAAGACTGAGGCAAAAAGATTGTCGAGTACCTCAGCCTTCTCCTCATCGGTGGTTACCAGCTTGCCAGTCTTGCTCACCAGGGGCTTTTTCCTGTCGTAGAGGGTGTTTGGGGCTCTGGGCACCATTTCTCCTGTCTTTCTGGAGTCCTTCTTCTCATCAGTCCCTTGGCATGTATTGTAACTAAAAGCAAAGTGTCACCATTTTATGCTGCAAGAGCAAGGCAACAGTGCAATCAGGACCCAGATACAAATTTGGACCTTCTTGTCACTCAACAGCTGAGCACAGGGCTAATGGGAAGGTAGAGGAGATCAAAAGCATAGCAAGATAATAGAAATATTGACCACTCACCTTCTGTGTTGGGTAAAATAGTAGTGCTTTTCTTTCCCAGATGAGAAGTAGTAACACGGAATCAAAGAACCATAGAATTTCTCTATGTATCTTCCATATATATATTCCATAGAAAATTTCTGTTGACCTTTGGACATGTATTCTGATGCCATGCTTTCAGAAGGCTTTCCATGATGCTTTCCAGAGCTGTGATGTTTGAATAAAACCCCTTTGAATTGCAATATTTTCAAGTAAAGGTGTGAAGACAGATGATGTTTAGTTGAAAATAATGTACCATGTATTTGAGATGAGTCAATTACACGTCCTGTCTTCTTGCATCGTGTTTGATTAGTGTTTAAAAACTCAAATCCTGCTTTTATTAAAGTCAGTAACAAATCTCCAACTCTATTGAAAGTAAAGCTACACCTCTTTGTTTAGGGCTTATTTTAGGATAGCTGCCAAAGCCCACAGATGATATGGAGAAAACTTAAGATGATGTGGTCTGATATCACAGTGTAAATTCAGGGTTTAAATTTTGTTATGTACATCTCATGATTACATCTTCAGTGATTTTTAAAAAATAATGATAGGATGGCTTGAGTTGGAAGGGACCTTATTGATCATGTAGTTCCAACTCCTCTACTATGGGCAGGAACACCTCCCACTAGAGCAGGCTGCTCAGAGTCCCATCCACCTGGCCTTGAACACTTCCAGGGATGAGGTGTCCACAGCTTCTCTGGGCAACCCTTTCCAGTGTCTCACCACCCTCATAGTAAAGAACTTCTTCCTAATATCTAATCTAAATCAACCCTGCTCTAGTTTAAAACCATTTCCCCTTGCACTATCACCAGACGCCCTCATAAAAAGTCCCTCCCCATCTTTTCTGTAGGCCCCCTTTCAGTATTGAAAGGCCGCTTATAAGTTCTCCGCAGAGCCTTCTCTTCTCCAGACTGAAGAGACCTATCTCCCTCAGCCTGTCCTCATAGGAGAGATGCTCCAGCCCTCTGATCATCTTTGTGGCCCTCCTCTCAATCTTCTCCAACAGATCCATGCCTTTCTTATGTTAGGGGCCCCAGAGCTGGATGCAGAACTGGAACAGTTTGCTTCATTTAGAATACAACTTCTGTCTGCAGCGTTTGTAGCCTGCAAGTTGCAGTTCTGTGTTACCATGAGAGCCAGAAAGTGAAACTACTAAAGAACATTTTGAGCAAGTCATTTATAACAGCAATACTGCTTCAAATGTGGAATTGCATAATTGGAGTGAAATCAGTTTGCTCTTGATAAACTAAAAACCTGGGACTTTCTGTGGGATTAGAGCTCTTCATTAGGCAATTCACATGTCTTTCTGTAAAACATAGTCTGGGTGGGGCTGTCCTTCCCATTATTAGGGTTTGCTAGGATATTTTTTCTGAGTTAGAGAAGAATTTGATTGGACATGATAGGTGAAGATTTTGAAGAGCAGGACTAATGGCCTTTACTCTCCAGGAATAATATGTGTCTCATCAGTAATTTAAGTTTGAAGACCCTGTCACAAAGTCTCCATTACGATTAAAGCTGTCACTAACTGAAAGCCAGGTCAATCTCAAAAAGATTTTCAAATATAATAGATCATGCTGCCAACATCCTTTTTCTTGCAGGTCATACTTGTCATGATAGTAGCTGTCTGACATGAATAGCACTAGTGATACCAGTTCTTTGTGTACTTTGCAAAGATGTGATACTTCCTTCTTCTTAGAAAGGGTAGCAAGAGTGGAAAGAAGTTCTTATCCAACTGAGTTTGTTTTTTAATTAGTGTTTTCTTCTGTGGGCAGTGAGACCCACTGCCTGATAAGGATTTAGGGACAGTAAAGTGCCAGTATTGCCATGTATAATGAAAAGACTTTTCCCTGTCAACATAGCCGTGAAAAATATCAGTCAGCTTCCCTCAGAGGGACAGACTGGATTTACCTACTATTTTTCTACATTCTTCTATTATTTTCCTTTTTTTGCCTTGAGTGTCACACTGAACAACTGCCTTTTTATGTCTCTTTTTAAGTAGTTTCTGTTCATTATGCAGCACAATTTCTGTGAAAATTAAATAGAATTTAGAGGTTGATTCAGTGCTTGAATCTTAGGCCATTTCAACCAGTATCATCATTCTTGTAGCATTTTTCTCTTCAGTAGTCTAACTAATGTACTGGGTTTTGTTTACAAAATTTTTAGGCCTGCTTGCATATCAGATGGTTGGATTACATTTCTGTAACCCTAATCAAGTGCCATCATCTGTCCTCATGTATCTCTAGGGTTCAGCTATGCACATTGACTCAACAGTGCCAGGAGACAATAAATGATGATTTTGTTCATGAGAGACCAAATATCTGAGATCTGTTTCCCCTCATGGTTTGAAATGGTCTCTGTTCTTTCTGCAGCAGTATCTGTTTCTGAAGGGCATGTCCAGAACTTTCCTGCCAGCTTATTTAAAGTAAGCTGTACAATTTGAAGCAGGAATCCTGAGGCCTGGCCATCCATTCCTGGGCTTAAAACAAGTGTGAGGAAAAGTCTTCGAAACAAGAAGACTCTGCTACACATTTGACAGCACTTTGTCATCAGACGCAGTGGGTACAAACACAGTGTGAAAGCAAAGAGATTAAAGAAGCGTAGAGAGCAGAACCGATGTTGAACTTAGATAAACTCAAGAAAGAGATGCTTATTGGACTTGAGTATCAATGTGTGATACGCTGTGTGCTCTTTCTGTTGCTGCAATGCCAAGGATAATGTCTTGGTTTGTCTGTTCTTGTAGGAAAGATAATCTATCATTGTCAGTGCCTTTTTTTATTCTCAGTGTGGCAAAAGGAGTAGGCATTGTATCCGTAGTGCATGTGTATCTTGGTGAATTTTCCTCTGCAACGACAAACCAGTGGTGGAGCCAACACCATCAGTGAGTGTTTTGGAGCCTGGTGCAGAAATCTTGCATGCATGGGAAGTCACCAGACTTGCTGCACATTCACTGTTCAGTAAGTGAACTTGCACAGTTGCTGTTTGGCTGTTTTATCCCAGGCCCCTTTCATATCATGGGTCTAGGATTGACATGATCTATGACTGAAAACAGCACTGGCAAAATTATTCTTACATCTCAAAGCATCCAGGCGGACTGAAAAAGGTCGATAGTCACCGAAGCTGAGAAGGTCCCATCCCAGGTATTGAATACAAAATGGCAAGCATAAAAATACATGAAGCAGTTGCTTTTCTCATTATATTACTCTTGGAGTTGGTCAGAAGAAACCTTTCACATTCTTCTAAACTTTCTTTGGAGGAAGATCCCAGTTCTGCCTTCAATATACTCATAAAATGAGCAAGCCACTGTCATCAGACTGGTTTCTTTCACCTTTAAGGCTTCTATAGTGTTTTTACAGGATTTTAGATACCTTGTATATGTACAATTTGCAATGCTTGTACTTTTGCTGACAGTACTTCCACAAACTGTATGTGTACCTGTGTATTTCCTTATTTGGTCTTAAAATAATACTTGGGTCTGTTAGCATATCCTTCTGCATTTTTGCAGAAAGCTAATTAACCCCTCTACACCCCTTTAAAGGCAGACAGAAATAATTTCCTAATGCTCACTCAAGTGCAACTGCTTTACTCCTATATCTTAAAATAGCATTTTCAAACTTCTATAGTTAATAGCTTCCTTAGAAAGAAGCCTTCCTCTAATCAAAATAGCATTACTGAGGCTTTCCAAAGGCATGTGCCCTTTATTTCCTCTCTGGAGCCCTAAAAATGTAAGGTTTTTTTTCCCCTGGATATACCACCTTACAACTAATGAAGCCCTTGGGTATTCCAGAATGAGAAAGATAAGCAGATTCGTATTCTAAAACTGTTCTCTGTAGCTCTAGTTAAACACAGTATTTACGTCCTTATCCTTTAAGAACACTGATTTCAGTGGAGACTTTCACTCAGGTTTTTAATTTGGCATAGTTTCATATGTAATTCAAAGGCCTTTTTATAATTTCAGTTTATTTTTTATAAATAATATAACATATGGTCTTGCTTCCATATTGTATGTATGTTCTACTCCTGTGTATCCGATGTGAAAAGATAACCTATTTTGCTATGTTTTTAATTAATGAAACAGCAGTAAAAGCAAACTTCCTCAGTTGGTTGTTCAGAGCTACACATTTGCATCTAAACAAAGGAGTCTTAGGGATTTAAGTTACCTCCCAGTATTCTTCTTCAAATATTTGCCTGGATTTTCTTAAACCACAAAACGAAAATGTCCTTATTATTTTACCTTTTCCCTTGTTTTTCCTCAGAATCTAAAATCCCAATTCGTTAAATCAAGCTATCCAAGGGAAGCTATGCTAGGAGAGGAAAAAAACAGAAAACCTCCAAAGAAGATTAAAATAACTTTGCTAAAACCACCTCTGGTAACTTGGCTTGGTTACCAGCTCTTAGCCCAGAGCATTCCAAAATTTGTGCTGGTGTTTCATTCACTTGAGTATTTTACAAAGTGGGGAACTTGAGGGCTTTTTTCAATTTGTCTTTTGGCAGTCTAAGTGAGCTGGCAATTTATGCAGCTGCCTATCTGAAATATGTCCCTACTGAAAGGTCTCCAGACATATGCCCGTATCTGAAAATGAATGAATATCTACATTGTCTCCATTGTATCCAACATTTTTCACGTCAAGGAAATATGCCTTGTAAATTAACAACAGGCCGGTTGTACTAAATAGACACTATTCCATGTTACTATCTCCTTAGTTGCTTCCTCTGTCTGTTCACTAGCTGTCTGATACCATTTCAATACTTTCTGAGTACGCTGCAGAGATGCTCCACAATTTAAGAATTGTTCTTATCATGCAGGAATCCTTATATTTAAGTGAGAGAAAGTATTAGACTGCTGTTAGACCTATGTGAGATATTCCTAGCTTCTTGTTTGCTGCTGAATATAGCCACCTAAAGCAGTTAACCTTTACAAGAAGCAGCGATTAATCAGGGGAACCAAAATGAAGAAGAAAATCACAAGTATGATGAGGTGCATCTGCAAAATGAGGTTGTTAGATCACTGTTAATTAAATAATAATTTTTAAAAGACACATGAGCAATGATTTTCATAAGCGCAACATGTTTTTTCTTGACTTTAATGCCCGTTGTATTTGTGTATATTTCTTCCATTAACAGTCCTTGTCATATTACAAAAGCAAATGTTGGTGGCTTTTTTCCTTTTTATATTGTTTGAAGTAGAAAGCAATATATGAAACTAAGGTGGACAAGAAGAGGAAAATTAAAAAAGAAACCTAGAAAAAAAAAAGAAAGAAACTATTTTATATAGTTTTCTTTCAAAAAAATTAGAAAAACTCCACTCTTAAAGTTTTTGCATAAGTTTCTTTGTTGAAATCATAATTTTCTGATTTTTTTTTTCTTTTACAAAATCCTTTTTGCCTACTTGAAAATCAGAATGTTCCTGAAACAAAGTCCCTAGTTTTAGATATCCATTTGGGAAAAAAAAAAAGGAATATAAACTTTTTCAACCAGAAGAGGGAAAGCAATCCTATTGCAAAAACTTTCAATTGACTTTTGCTTTACTCTAGGCAGCAATTCCTAAAACCTAGGACTTGAACATTTTCCTGAGCCCAGTTCAATATAAATTGCAACACTGAATCTTGAATTAACTCTGAGGCTGTATAATTCTTCAGTATAGACTTATTCCACACAGACTGCCCCTGTTGCAGGTGAGTTCTAGATTACAAAAAAAAACATTGAGCACTCTGGCTCAGTGATTTCCTAAGACAGAATTCATTACCGCCCGTGAGTGCAGTCTGAAGAAGTACTACTGTGTTTGTCCTGTTATCACACTCTTCTTTTTATAACTGTTGGAGATAAAACTCTGGACTACAAGGACGCTCGAGTTGACTTGGGTTATAATTGTTAGTAGGCAGTCTTTTTGTTTTGGTCATGAATGAAAACCAGGACGAGACTACCCACAATGAGGGCATAATCTCCTTTTGTGGAGGTCTTTAAGGGTGAGTGATATGAATTTATGTGGCTTTTGAGGAGAGTGGGAATGACTATGCAGGGAGATGGGATCTATCCTTCAGTGTCAATGTCAAAAGTCAGAGAAATGTCCCAGGAAAGGGAGGAGTGTGCCTTTAGAAAAGAGCATAATATGAAGTATTTTTTCCAGTCACTTCTGTCAGTGATATACATGAATAATCCAGCCACTAAGGATAAGGTGATAATGGCAGTGCCATTTGTGTCACAGATGTTCACTGCGCATGGCCTTTCTCCATATTAGACAGCAGGGAAGATGTGTTTCCAGGTGAGCCGATAGTGCTCTGTCAGGCAGATAAGTTTCCTCACTCACTGAATAAACAATAATATATTGATCATTCAGGAAACATCTGCTCTAGAATTGCTTGGCCTGGAAAATCAATCCTTGACTAATTGGTGCGTTTTGTAGAAGCGGAATCTACAATAAGTCTTAAATGACTTCCCTTTTCCGTTCTGCGCTTTCAACTGGGTATCTTGTTTGGGATTTTTTTTATAGAGGATGCTTAAATATTTGTTCTGAGTTCACTGTTTAGTGTTAAAAAACTTTACTAATGCTCTTTTCTTAGATCTTTAGTGACTTTAGGTCTTCTAAGTTTCTCAGATCTGAAGAAAATGAAGCTTAAGTAGGTAAACTTCCACGCTACTTCCACCATACCCTGGAGAGCAGAGAACTGCAGATGGCTTCCAATGGTGAAGAGAGAAGTTGAGCGTTAGGACAATTTTTGAATTGTGTATGGACTCAAATATTTTAATAAGTAGTGTAAGGTACTGCATAATACTTCCTCTTCTGTAATAGAGCATTCTTGTGCCCTTCAGCAAAAATAGTTTGACTTCTGCTGATAGAGCTGGTGGCTGATTGTATTTTACAGTGATCATTCAAGGGTCTAGAGCAAATTGTTATGTTAATGAAATAACTCACCAAGTGAACTAGAAAAATATAATATTATTGCAGCCTTGCTCTTTTCACAGAACTGATTCAGATGAATCTTGGCAGCTTGGGATTTTCATATCAGAAAAATCCATAAACAGTTATTTAATTTTCTGTCGGTATTCTCTCTCATAAGACTTTCAGTAGAGATATATTTGAATCTCGTGCAGCAAGAAATCTGGCAAGTAAGATAAGTATAAGAAATAAAATGGGCATAATCAAAATTCTGTAGCCTGACACTAATAAAGAGTGCTAAAATCTGCTTATCACACAAACCCTCCTAGATTTGATATCTATGTAGCAAAATAGAGTCATTAGCTGGAACTCCATAGATATCTTTTTCTACCCAATCAATGGAAATGTCTAGAGAGAAAAAATGGCATATATTGGAGAGGCTGCAATTGCATTTCAGGGCCATAGAAAAATCCATGACTTAAATATCAAACAATGAATCTTCAGCTGACTTCAGCTGAAATTCTTCTTTGTACTATCTGAAAATGTTAAAATTGGAATTACATCAAAAGTCATAGACAGAAGTCTAAGCACCTTCTGAAGTGGATGGGGCTGCTGGAAAAAACTCTCTGAACTCGACTTAAAGGGAGGACTTGATCATAGAAAATAGGTTTGCAAAGGAGTACAGATGAAGAAAAGGACAGTAAACGTGAAGGTATACATGAAGTAGGTGTACATGCAATGGATTTCATTTCTGAAAGATGCATATCCAACAAATCCTTAAAATCTTCTATGATTTGAATGTTTTGAATGACAAGTTATTCCTGTGCTTCACTGTCCTTATTACTAGGAAGCTTTTCTTTTCCAATGTTGAACAAAATCTCTACTACTGCAATTTAAAACACTAATACTGGTTTTGCTTATGGTTGGCATAAAGATTTTGTTCTCTTAATCTTTTTATGTCTGCCTTTTACGTATTTGAAAAATCAACACACATGTCCTTAGTCTTCCCTTTCCCAAAAAAAATAGCTCAATTTTTTTCTTTTTTCTAGTAAATGCGGGTTGTATTTTTACTAGCCCTTTTCCCTGAATTTTCTCCAGTTGATCCACATCCTTTCTGGATTGCCATGTCGAAAAATAAGTGACTTTATATACCAGACATGTAAAGAGGTGTCCTGGAAGACATACAGATGATAGACGATCGTCTCTAGTCTGACAGAATGGAATGCTCCCAGATTCATGCATATGGAAAACTGAAATGCAGACATAAGTGAAGCTATGCTTAATCAGTCATACAACTGTCATTGATCTTCATCAAAATGTGACGCCTCAGATAAGGTTGTTAGGCATTCCCAGATGATGTATCAATTGCATTATGAATTCAGTATATCTGGAGTCAGGTTCTTCTGCACCACACCCTTGTGAAGCTGAGAATTCTGTGATTTAGAAGCTATGAAGTATGAAGTAGCTGTTATTTCTTTTGAACAGGCTGTTAGCATCCATCAGCTGGATTATGGTGCTTTAGTGCACTTGACTGGGGTAGCCAGTCTAAGAGACAGATATCTCAGGTGGAGTGATAGGTGATATACCAATTTTATCATAGGTTCCCTTACATTCACTGGTTCGTGCACATTTATTATTTTGCACGAAACACAATGCCTAGTCTGAGTTCAACGGCGTAGGGTTCTGCTGGAAAGTAAAAGCTTTATCTCCTGCCTACTAGAAACACCTGGCATTTGTTTGCAAGCTTACAGAAAAAAAAAGATTTCTTAATGTGACATTGTGCTTGAGAAATATCATTCAGTCTAAAACCAATGTTTATTTGACAAGACAAGAGAAGTTGGAACTCCTTTTCTACATTAGAGTCTTCTACTGTATAAACAATGAAGTAGCTAAAATTAAAAGGCTAAGGTAAACTTCACTAAATCATGTTTTTTTCATGTAAAATATCTATAGAAGACAGTTAAACACACATATTTTGCTTGAAAGAGAAGAAGGTATAATGGCATTCAGTATTTAGCATAACCTAGAGTCATAGAATCATAGAATGGTAGCAGTTGGAAGGAACTTCTGGAGATCATTGAGTCCAACACCCCTGCCAGAGCAGGATCACCTAGGGAAGGCCACATAGGAACACATCTACATGGATTTTGAAAGTCTCTAGAGAAGGAGAAGGATGTGAAGGATATTTGATGTCTGTGATGCAAACTGAGGTAGAGAAAGGAGAGGTTGGAACTGAGGTTGAAAGAGAGAATCAATCCAAGTTTAGAAGTACAGAGGACGGGTTAGAAGACTGATGGATAGATGCTTGCTACAGTCAGGAAACTGCCTTTGTTTGTCTTCATCCCTTGTGTTCAAGAGGGTTCAGATGCATATAAACCACCAGCAGCATCAAACATATGCCGTCACGTAACTTTTTCACAATTTTTTATTTTACCTGATTTTTTATTTTACCTGATTTGAAAGAAGCCAATTTAGCTTTTCTTTCTGGTCAGGAAACTAACTGTGGTGTTAGAAATAAAATATATTGCCAAGAAGATATGGTGTGAGCTAGTACCCCTCTATAATTATGTGGAACAAATAATGGAATTATTCCATGCAATCCAAAGGCTTAGGCAAGGGTCACTTGTCCAGAGGCCAGGGTATCCCAGCTTACATAAAAGTATATAAGGATAGCTTATTTTCTTAGATCAGCATTGTAGCACAAATAAATGACTAGGTGTGAAGCGTATCTTAATGGTCAAGCTAAGTCACCCAAGTCTAATAAAACTGAAGAATTTGCTCTCAGAAAACGGATGATCTAGAAATGATGGAAGTCCTGGACATGCAGTAGAAAGTCAACTAGGTAAAGCATGCCAAAAGCTAAATACTGAAGAAAGAATCAGCTGCCTGAGCTGATGGAGGACCTGTGGAGCACAGGCATACCAAGGGCTGTAAAGCTAAACTGACAATAAATTTATGAATGTTCAGCTGGACTTGAAATCTAAAGAATGTCAAGGGCATGAGCCATCAATGTGCCCTTGCGGCAAAGGCAAATCGTATTCTGGGCTGCATTAGACAAAGTATTGCCGGCAGGTCAAGGGAGCTGATCATTCGCTTTCAGCGCTGGTGAGGGCACACCTGGAATACTATGTCCAGTTCAGGGCTCCTTAGTATAAGAGACATAGAGTCCATCAAAGGGCCGTGAAGATGGTGAAAGGACTGGAGCATCTCTCCTATGAGGAAAGGCTGAGAGAGTCGTTCAGTCTGGAGAAGAGAAGGCTCAAGGAGATCTTATTAATGTCTATAAACACGTGAAGGGAGGATACAAACAAGATGGAGCCAGGCTCTTTTCAGTGGTGCCCAAGAACTGGGCAAGTGGCAATGGGCACAAAGTGAAACACAGGAGCTTCCCTCTGAACATCAGGAAACCCATTTTTACTGGGAGGGTGACTGAGCACTGACACAGGTTTCCCAGAGAGTTTATTCCCAGAGAGATCTTCATCCTTGGAGATATTCAAAAACTGTTTGGACTTCATCCAGGTCTAGGTGACCCTGCTTGAGCAGGGTCATTGGACCAGATGACCTCATGAGATCTCTTCCAACCGTAACCATTCTGTGATTCTGTGACACTCAGAAAATAAGAAATTTGCTATGGTACTAAATACGAGAATGACAGAAGGTGAAAGCTGGTCATAAGTACCCTTCTATGTCCAGGGAAAAGAATATTCTATCCTGGGTGATATTGTTATTGAACTATTGAAACATAAAGGAAATCTGCAATAATGAAAAAATTAAGGGAAGCACATCCATTGACTGCTGGCGATGTAAAAAAACATATTTATAGAAGGATCTTTATAAATGCAAGACTGATTAACAGAGAGCATCATATATGTCCAAGGAAAATGTCTTTCCTGGATTGAAAAACTACTTAGTGAAATGGATAGGTTTGGAAGTGCAAGGAATTCATTAGAACTGCAACTGAATAATAGCATTTAGCTTCTTGAAATGGTAGAAGGAAGTGGCAAACTCCTAGTGAGATTCTTGGAAAAGGCATTCTAAAGAAATTTAGAAAGGGGGTTGTTCAAAGAAGAATTGCTCTAAATCAAATTCATGATCCAGGAACACGCAGTCATCCAAAAAATGGGATATGAGTTCTCTAAAATCCAAAAAATAAGTTTGGGTCATGGAAAAACTGACCTGCATTTTAACATGGCTAATAACTTGGGAGTCAGTCCTGTGGCAAGTATCTGCAAATTTGGTCTGCTGAAGTTGCTTTTTGAAAATCTGGCAGAGGTTGAAGCAATGGTTTGTATGCAATTGGCTTTCAGGAACTGCTCTTTTTCAGGGGAAAGTCATTATTATAAACTCTAAATTCTGTACATTTTCTGCAGTAAAAGAAAAGTGGGAACAAGATGTAGAAGTGATGAAACAGTGAGAAGTCATAGTTCTCTGGCTGAAGAAAAAGAATCTGCAGAACATAGATTTTGGAAAAATCTATACATCTGTTGAACACTGGTAGAGAAGGAAATAGGAATGAGAAGAGGATGAAGGTAAAGTTCCAAATGTCTGCAGGGAATTTGGTTTTGTGAAAAGCCATATGATTAAATGAGGAGCAGCAAAGCCATCAGAATTTTTGTTTGGGAATTACAGTTTTAACTCAAGGATCTGTGTCAATGCTTCTTCTCCAACGTAAAATTGATACTGGATATCCCAAGTCATAAAGCAAACTCATGATTTCCTTGGTAGGGATGAGGAATTTTAGTTCACTTAAGAAAATACCATGCAGATTTCAGTGAGGGGTTTTTTTAGGCCATAGTTCTAGTTAAGAATAAGGACAGTATCATCAGACTGCAGAATTAGATGAAGTGGTTTTAAACACATCTTGCCTGTAAAATACGTGGTATCTTGGAGAATGTAGCAGATCATCCTGATATCTGAAACACAATGTTAAAACTGAGCATCAGGAAGTAAAAGAAGACATCAAAGGTGTTGCACAACAGTTGTTTTCATAGCAGGTAACTTAGAGATGAATTTGTGGCTGTACATTTGTCTGATACAAGGCTTTGTAGTCGTACTCTGGTGGGCCATTGGCCTCTTTCACATCTGCTAACATTGATAGATCTGAAAGGGCTAGGTCTGACTCCCCTGATCATCTGTCTGTACACAAGTTTATTACAAGCCCTTCAGAAATCAGTGGAATGCCCTTTGATGCAACACAGCACAGATCACTGAAGAAAGTACTTCACTGCAAAAAGTGGAAGGGTTAATGCACATGTCATGTTTCACCAAGATGTTTATCCTAGAATAGTATAAAACTCTTGGAAAAAAAACCTGGTGTATTTGTAGATTGGCAGTGTGTGGATTTGAAAGCTGAAAACATGAACGAGAATCCAAAAAGATGAAAAGGAATCCAGAGTCAGGAGGAAGAAGGAAGATACTTTTGCTAGCAAAGACATTTAAGGCTGCGTGGAACACTGACCTGCATAAGCTTACAATATCAGAATTTCACAGCTCTTCTATTAAAGAAAGTTTGGATTTTTGGAGGATTTTCTATTATTATTTTTGGCAGTTTTATTGTTATTCCTACACTGCTGCATGGGCTGAGCAAATCACTGCAGTAATTTTCAGGTTTGAGGTCTGTGCTTACTGTTTCTGTTCTGGACTAGCTGTGTTTTAGAAGTCTTTTCATGTTAGTGCAAGTGCTGTTAATTTTGGGAGAAGTCTTGATGCAGGAATATAAATTATTAAACATAGAACCAACTTGCAACATTAAAAGTCTGAATTCCTCTGAGAGGGAACATTAAACTAGACTGATTAATTCCTAGAGATGATTAATGATTAGAAGTGAACTCTTCAGTCATCAGTTGTGTGGGAAGAGTCTTGTGAGCAGAGCCCCTATAGCAAATCCTTAGAATTTTGCAGAGCAGTTTGCCAAACGGTTGGAGAAACTAATGCTACTCTTCCAGTCAAAAATGAGTGCAGGATCAAGTGTGGTAACTCTGATGTCTTCTTTAAGACTTAATCAGAAAAGAAATTAATTCATTACTCAAGGATGAGAGTATACTCAGCATGACAGTTGTCTCTTGCTTTTAATCTGTATTTTGCAGAGGTGCATGTGGTGCTGGCCTTTTCGCTAAGACACTGGTTGCAAGGCTACCAGAATAAAATGCAGTAATAAAAGTTTTGCAGAGGTAAAAATACATGCATATCCCAAGTCTACTATAATGTAGATGCTTCTGTACTGCTGCTTGTGGAGCTTTAATTTGCTAAAAGCAGCTAATACAGTGAGTATACGGTGAGTTTGCATATTCTTACATCAGTTCAGGGTTTCTGATGTTAAAATACATGAAATTCATTTATGTTTTTACCTGGCTCTTCTCTGCTTTCAACAATCCTTTGTTATCATTCTATGTTCTTCACGGCCCTGCCTTATTTCTCTTTAGCTAATGAATTCCCAGGACCAAATGCTCTGTCTAACTGCTAACAGGTCAATGAGAACTGTACAAAAGTGTGTTTCTCAGTCATCTTCATGATCTAACAACATCTGGTTCATTTACAGGTGCCTTCTACCTTAGTAGCATTATATTAAATTTCGTGCACTGTGTTATAAAGGTAACTAATTTATTTTGTATCAGGCTGTGAGGAAAAATAGCTAGTTTTATCAGTAAATCAGTCTTCTACTAGCTGTTGAAAGAAAATGACTGGAAATAAATGAGTTTATTTGCTGCTGTTTCAATTCCCAACTTTGAAATAGTCTAGAAATTTCAATGGCTGTTTTATGTCTAACTAAAGTTTTTCCCCTCTACAATTGTTTAAAAAACAAGCAAACAAACAAACCAAACCAACACAACCCAAACAAACAAACAAAACAAAACCAAAAAAACAACCAAAAAACCCCCAAAACAAATAAACAAACAAAAAAAAGGCATTAAAAAAAACACAACAGAAATGAGATATACAATTTTCCCTTCATTACTTTTATTATTTCTGGAAATACAGTCACAAGTTGTTCATCTCTTGATTGTGAAATTTCATAGCTCCAATATTCACAAAATTATATTTTTGGAAGATCAGATTTTTAACAGAATGTCAAGCTGGAATTAAATTTATCTGCAGTGCAGTACTTTGTTGGAATGCTATGATACTGCCTTGTCCTACACAATATCAGTTTTGTTTTGTTTTATTGCTAAATCCATGCTTGACTGGCATGTGCAGAAGTGGTTTCCACTGCTGGCAATCCTTAGACTCCAACTTTGTGGTGTAGAATAGAAGATGGTAAAGATCCCCAGGTCAGCCTTGGTCTCAACATGGTAGCTTTTCAAAGATGAATTCTGTGATGAGTTTTGTTAACAAATTAATTTCTTTTTCACGCCCTAGGTCCCATAGCTGATGTTATGTCTCTTGTATCATTAAAGAAGGGAGCTACCTTGCTATCACTGATGTAGCTGGTAACTTGGATGTAGGTGCAATGTCTTCTTGTTCCTGCAAGTCAGTGGGGGAAGCAGAGGGAGATGCAGGACCCTAGAACTGTAGCTGGGGAGCTCTCTGGCTCTAATGGGATGTGCATTCCTGCAGGTGTGGAAAGAAAGGCAACTGTGAAGTCTGATAGAAGGCATTATAGCCTCAACAATAAACTTTCTGGTTTATGGGGCTTCCTGTGATATCCTTTCTATTTCTTATATACAGAACTACTAGGGGTACCACAGTCTGTCAACTAAGCACCACCAAAATAACCCAATCCAATCTTGGGTTGTAAATCTAATGTTATAATTGGTTACATTGTTACAATTACACAGATAAAGTTTGTGGGAACTGCGTCGATGAGACTGATCCGAACCAGTTCCAACTTGGGAGCTGTGAATATTGCTTGGAAATATGAGGCATATTATCCTCTTTGGCTGGCAAAAGTCTGGTGTAAATACGAGCTGCACTTGGCCAGCAAGCTGGTCACTGTTACCACAGACATCTCGTTGTTGCTATCTAGGCTAACAGTGAAAGAATTGCTCTGCCTAGTCCTGTTCCTCACTGTGTGTCTGTTGAAGTACATTTTGCTAATGATGTCTTTCTGTTAGCCCAGTCTGCAATGGTGTGGTTAGAGCAACTCTGGCCGTTGGTTGTTCTTCAGTTCAAGCACGAAATACAAGAGGCTTCTATGTAATCAAGCCTCGCAGCTTGACATTGATGGCTCATGAAGAGCTGGATATATGAGTCCTTCTGCCTCATTTAAGGCATTCTCAAGGCAAGGTTAAAGATATTCCTCCCAAACAATCAATTTAAAATGCACTGCCTTGTCTTGCTTCTAAAGCTCTTACACACATCTTCACAGTAACATGATGCACTTGCTGCAAATGGAATTCACAAACATCACAATGAAAACGTAAGTTTTTCTTCTCTGCTTCCTAGAATTGGTATCAATTAGATCACAAGCTCTTCTTACAAGATGTGAGAGAGAAGAGTTTGGATGTTTGCCATGCTGAATGCCTGTTGTTAATAGCTTTAGAAAGAGCTGAGGTGTCTAGTTACATATCTTATTTGATAGTATTGACCTAGAAGAAAGAGTAGGCTCTAATTCTTAGAAATAATAGGCAAAAGGCACACAGAAACAATGTGATAGAAAAATCCCTGAGCTATTGCTTGGTGGTTATTAGACGAAGAACTTAGTTGAAGTCAACTATTTCAGTAGCATTTTTCTCCATTGGATATAATGTGTGTCCCCATTTAGGTACTTCTTTCTATCAGCTCCCGTTGTCTTGGTGTGATCAGACTGATAGATGTGATTTTCTTTGTTAGTGACATTGTGACTGACTCCCATGTTCTGTTTTCAGGCTGAGTTTCACATTCTGTGAGGAAGCAATCTGTCAATCAGACGGTCCCTCAGCCAAGACCAAGGCTGTCACTCAGTCCAGACCAGCCACCAAGCTCTTAAACAGATGTGTGATCTGGAGAATCTCTGCTGTACGCAGTTCTCCCCAGAAAACAGCTTCACAGAAAGCACAGTGACATTTTAGTGTTGAACACCATTAAATCTACATCTAGAGATGCAGCTCTGATGAAATTGGGCAGTGTTTCTATTTTTGCTGTATTCCACCCCATGCACCTCACTTTGTAGCAGAGAAGAGTTGGGTAACTTAAATGTGGGATGTATGAGTGCTATCAATTTTTTGAGCAGATGAAGTGCACTGTTGAGGATATTTTACTATTAGTGGCAGTGGTTTTTCTGTCTTGGGTGAGATCAGCTGTGGATAAGCATTCCTTTGTTTCGTAGCTGTTTTTGGCACTGGTTCCTGTATACTTCAATTACCTTGAATAAATTTGCTCTACTGAGTTATATATCTAAATTGGGATAGTTAACTGAACATTTTATTTTTTATTTTTCACATCATAATGGTATATTAGGAGGGGAGTTGTCCTGTGAATTTTGCTGAAAGTAATGCATGTTCACGTGTCAAATCATCCTTCGTGATGTTGTTTTGTTTTCTTTCCTCTGGGTTCACTTTTATATTCTTAATTACTTCCCAGGAGTACATTCCTTCAATTTATACTGCATTTCTCTTTTATCTTTTCTTTTTGATACTATCAGGTTCTTTGATAAGGGTTGGCCACTTATTTGTGAGTTGGATGATAGCATTCTGCTTTGTTTCCAAGGATTTGTTGATTCTAGGAACTTAGGATTTTTTAATAGGTCTTCTGACCAAGTGCTATATTCCTTTTTCACTGCTGTTGTGTTCTTCCTTTAATTTCTTTAATGGCTTATCAGTAAAGAATAATCTAGACATATTTCTTTGTAATTGGGCTCTCTGTTTTGTAAAGAAAGGGATTTATTTTAATTACTTCTTGTTCTTAAGTATGTATTCATAATCTCTTTGGGGCAACCAAATCTCATCTATATTGTCCTAAAACGTGTTTGCCTATGTAGGTTTGTTATTTCAGTAACAAGGAAGGTTGCAAAGCAGAACACAATATCCAGGGTTCTCTAATGTTTTGTTGAGATTTGGGTTTCATGTACGTAAAATATTAATTCAGTCATGAATTCATTTTCACTTTGCTGTTCTGCTTTTCTTCTTGGTTTGATGGTGTGCTTGGTGATTTAAAATAAGAGGGTGGATACTGAAGTTTGGAACAAGCATCACACAAGCCTAAAAATCTTAATGCAAGCACATTGTTTCTTCAGCCTTCACTCTCTCCTTCAAGAAGCCATACTAACAGCTGATTTGTGATGCTGCAGTCTTTCTCTGAAGAAAACACATTAATGGTGCAGACGTGCTAGATTGTGTATCAGCGGGGACTGATGTGAATCAATAGTTCCTTCCTTTTCTGCATTGCCTAGATGTTTCTGAGGTGAATGCACACAGACAATACATGGACTACTGTTGTTCAACAGAAGCCAGAGAGATGTTCCCCACACATCTGTTCTGAACATGTGTATCCTTCAAATCTGGGCAGCAGTTTGGGGTCTTCTCTGCTTTTGCCCCTCTGTGTGTTTGAGTTACTGAAGCAGATGTGAAAGGTTTTCAAGGTGTGTCAGTGTGATTTTGGAGTTCTCTTACTGATAAATTTGATAACTTGCTCTTGAAAAGCAACTGTTTACAATGAAACTTTAGTTCTGTGGCATTTACTTTTGAGTATAGCTCTACAGTTTCATCCTTAAATATTCTCAGAAAAGTAGCTGCTAAAAGCTGCATGAGGATGGAACCAAACTCTTCCAGGTGTCTGTGACTGATGTTATTGTTATTGTTAGCATTATTTAACTTAAACTTTGATAAACTTTGAGAAGAGAAGAATGAGAGGGGATCTTATTAATGTTTACAAATATCTGAAGGGTGAGTGTCAAGTAGAGGGGGCCAGTCTCTTTTCAGTAGTGCCCTGTGATAGGACGGGGGGCAATAGTCACAAACTGGAACACAGGAAGTTCCACCTCAACATCAGGAAAAAGTTCTTTCCTATGAGGGTGACGGTGCATTGGACCAAGCTGCCCAGAGAGTCTTCATCTTTGGAGACTTTTGAAACCTGCTTGGATATGTTCCTATGGTACCTGCCCTAGGTGATCCTGCTGTGGCAGGGGGGTTGGACTCTATGATCTCCAGAGGTCCCTTCCAACCCCTAACATTCTATGATTCTATGATCTGCGTGAGTGGCCTTCTTAGAAAGGCCATTTCCCCTTGTCATCATTAGAAATTAGTCTCTTGCTGATGCTAAAGAATGGGGTAAGGCTTGTTGGGATCTGGAGAGAGTCCAGTGCAGAGCCACTAAGCTTATTAAGGGAGTGGAACATCTCCCTTATGAGGAGAGGCTGAGGGAGATGGGTCCCCTTTAGCTTGGNCTTTAGCTTGGAGAAGAGGAGACTGAGGGGTGACATCATTAATGTTTATAAATATGTAAAGGGCGAATGTCAGGAGGACGGAGCCAGGCTCTTCTTGGTGACTCCCAATGACAGGACAAGGGGCAATGGGTGCAAACTGGAGTATAGGAGGTTCCGTGTAAACACAAGGAAACACTTTTTCTCAGTGAGGGTGACAGAGCACTGGAACAGGCTGCCCAGAGAGATTGTGGAGTTTCCTTCTCTGGAAACATTCAAAACCTGCCTAGACACGTTCCAGTGTGACCTACTCTAGGTGATCCTGCTCTGGCAGGGAGGTTGGACTCGATGATCTCCAGAAGTCCCTTCCAACCCCTAACGTTCTGTGGTTCTGTGATTCTGTGATCTTTTTGCTCATTTTTTTGAGAGAAAAGATGATGAGAGAGAAAAAAGGCAGGGAGCCAGAAATATTGTTTGAAACCAGTGTCTTTCCTGAAATAGTTTCAATAAAGCTATCTTTTCTCAATTCCAGAATTCCTTTAAAATAGTAATACTATGGATAAAGCTGTTCATCTGAAGATCAGGCCAGTTGTCTGAGATGTGGGGAAATCCTGGTCCATAGAAATGCACTGCCTGATTCAGAGTATGTACTTCCTGTCTCCCAGGTGAGTACATTCGTTTCATGGAAATGTTTCATAACTGAAAATACTGCTCTTCCTTGCATGGCACTTTTTAATTTCAGCTTCCAAAGAACTTGTCAATGCCAGAAAAGTGTCATAACTTCTGTGGTTTTGTGAGAGACAATGGAACTGCCAAGCAGACAGCATGCATTGCTACACTTGTACAGGACATAGGACTAGAGCAAATTTCTCTTGGACATCTGCCTGTCTTCCTGAATACTCTCAATTTTCTCACAGTTATTTCTATACACAGTAACACTAACAGGTTCTTCAGCTAGAAATCATCTCGTTTATTCAGTGATATTATTCATGAACAGTCCTGTTAGGGCATATCTTGCTTTGGATGATTTCTGTTACCTCTCATGGCAAGAAGGATGCTTGATTTGAAGATAAAATGTATGTATGGAAGGCAAGATCCCTGGAATCTAATTCTAACTGAGATGCTACTTCAGTGTAGTCTGAGATGTTATTCCTATGCCTTGGTTTCAGCAATTGTGTTGAATAAACTGTAAACAAGGTCTGGCTTAATCAGTGCTGTAAGGCTGAAAATATCTGTAATGTGAAAAAGTGTTCTTGTGAAGAAATTACTATTACAGAGCAAACAATGCCAGAGTTCTGTTCCTAGACTTGTTATGAGACATTGGGAAACTCAGACGTAATTACTACCCTGCCTCAAAGGGATAACTATGTGAGGATAAACATATTAAGACTTAAATGATCTGTGATGGTAGAAATGGTTGGCCATGGAATATCTACTAGGAATTTGATACTGACCTTTCGTCAGCTCTTGAATTTGATTAAGCAGATATCACTTTGCTCAGTGTAAAACTCCCAATTCTAATGTGTTTTTCTTTTAAAAATAAAAAAGAGACTGTACCTCTTGTAAATCTCAAAAGCGTGTTAGAAGTAGCTTAGATATTTAAATGTAAAAAGCTGCCTTTTTTTATTTACTTTTTTCTTCAGTTGCATTCTTTGGAGCTGACTCGTAGATGTATTTTTAATGCTTGAGTTTGGCAGTCTTCTACTAGCTAAACTGCCATCCAAAGGTAAAATCACAATAATATTACAACTCTTAAACCAGGAAAATAACATTTTATTCAACAAAACAAGGTTAAAACTTAATCTCTTTCAATATGAGATTGAAAGAGAGTTGGATGTCACTCATTTCTGAAATTTCTTGGCAGAGTTTGAAACCACTTTTTGACATGGTCATAAGTTAACTACTGTGGAATTAGTCCCTGATGCAAAGCTAAACTATTTCAATGTGTGGTTAAAAGAAAGAGAATTAGTTTTCTTAACCTCATTTATTTCAGCAGTTCCCAGTTTGAGATGCATCCTGAAGATGGCTCTTTGAATTTAATAAGTAATTGTTAATATGTCTGAATTGACAAGAAAAAACAAGCAGCTACTGAATTCCTGGATGCAGTAGACTGAATGCTAGTTGTATCTCTGAAGTTCAGAGCTACATACTCTTCTGAAAGTCAGGGTTCCTCCTTTTAGGGTTGATTTTACTGTTTGGGTTATGTAGACTCTTACTCTCCTTAGTTGGGGGATAGTCTTGGAGAAATGATGCAAGAGACTGTCTGGGTATGACAAAGGACAGACATAGCAGAGTTTTCCAGTTTCCTCTACCAGCAGCCACACTTCCAGCTGCTAGACGTGCTTCTGCTGTTGAGGTTTTGTATGAAGTAGATCAGCACCCTCAGAACTGTCACCTTTCTTCAGAGGGGTAACAGACCCCAAAGGGGAACTGCACTTAGGACAGAGCCTTAGCGGAAGCAAAGTTAGTTTAAGTTAATGGGGAACTAATGGGGAGGGTGAATTTTCTTTTCCCTCTGAGATAGCTAAACTTTAGTCTCTGAGGGATTACTAGTTTGCAATGAATGGCAATTAAAAGAAATGGAGCCCGTAGCTTTCCTCCAGCTTTCTGGTTTATGAAGATACCTATGGATTACACACTACAAAATACTGCAATGTGAGTGATGACACCTTTGTATATATGATCTGAGTAATTAACAGAATATGATTCCAAGTTGCTGCTCTTCAGTGTTGCAGTAGTCCTAAACAAGACAATGATCTCCAGGTGTTCTTAACTCCCATGTTATGAATAACTCCCTTTGAATGAAATATCAAAGAGCTGGAATCTGTTAAAATGCAACTCACCACTTGAAACGTGCTTCAGTGGAAAAAAACACCCTGGACTGTGCACGCCTATCACTCCAAAGGATAATTCCCAGCCTCAGAATGAGGTTGTGGTTCAAAATAGTGAAGTAAATGAAAGGGTTCTATACCAGGATTGCCCACTTTCTGAAACATACTTGGTTACTGGAAAAAACACTGCCTAGGAACTTAAAAAAAAAATTTCTACAAAGAGAATCAGGGTTTATCTCTGCCTTCTAAAGCTGAAAGTCTCTTCCTTTGAAGGCAGAACTTTCTTTATTACCCTCAGTCTGAGAGAAGGAAGTTATTACCTGAACTGATACAAACCTGTGTCCATGGATTCACAGCGCTGGGATCATTCCTGGCTGTCTGAAACCCACCAAGTGCAAAGGTGATGTGTGCCTGTACTGCAAAGTTAACACTGCATCATTGCTTAGGCTTATTAGGCTTATTGCTCTATTAAATAATGTTCAGCTGCTGTCTCAAAATTAGACTATTGTATATATTGAAGATCTATAAGTATTTCAGGGGATCATAAAAATAATTTCTACATGATGTTTGTTTGTTTAGAATAATTAAATTGAAGTATATATCTGAATCATGGTTCATACTGATATGTTTGGAAATTTATTTCTCAACTGAAAGCAATAGTGAAGTCCATGTGCTACCTAAATTCTAAGCCTCAGACAGAAACAATCCTCTTCAGCTACCTGACTGACTTACGCTGTGGTAACCGAGGACAGAATTCGGCTACTTACCTAAGAAAGAGGGAACTTAGAGTGTGTACGTAATTGTATTTTAGGGCAATGGTATAGAGGAAGAACAAATTAACAACTGTGTACTAGAAGTAGAAGAGATTGTTGAGCTTGGACACTTGGAATGCATTCACTGAATTTCTCTCCCTTGCAGCGAGGGAGTCCAGCAATAAGACTAAAAACACAGAACAGCGTGTCTTGATATTTCCCTTCACTGCTGTTATTTCAGCCCCATGTTATGGACACGGAAATAGTTTCAAGGGGCATTATTATTGTTATAATTAACATCATGTACCAAACTGCAGTTTTTAGAAAGCTAACCACAACAGGGATAACTGGATGGCTGCTCAATTTAAAGTTAATATATGAAACTATATGCACATGGCAATGCTGAATGTAGGTGATGTCCCCTGATCTTACAGCAAGGTCTTGTAATATGTCTACTTCATAGAACATCTGTTTTCTATTATATTGAGTGTATTTTAGCTACCTAGGTCTTTCTACTGTTTCCAGTTGTAAAAGTGTTACTCTTACGAATAAAACCATTTCAATAGGCATGTCTCTACTGAGCAATGAATCTTGATCTCTAGGGAACTGGAAATGAGCCTTACCAAGACTGACAAAGTTTGAGTGAATAACAGCACTCTGTCTGTCTGCGGAGTGCTGAAGATAATTGCTTCCTTTCTCTGGACAAGGACAGCTTTCTTTAGTCCTAGACCTCTTGCTCTGCTCTCTTCTGCACCTGCTGTGTTTTCCTCCCACTTACTGCTTCAACAGTGCCCTTAATTTATAGCGGCGTAACCCAGTGATCCTTCTGCAAAGGACAGGAAAGTATAAAATCATTACATATCATAACTAGTGAATGTTGTAAGGAAGTGAAATTGGGACCAAATCATATTAACGGATAAATATATAGGTTTCTTCACATTCAGTCCAAGTATTACGCACTGATGGTGTATTTTCAGGATATCCTGTCTCATGTCACTAGTTGAATTCTTGATCCTTGGAGGGCAGTGACAGTTTTGGCAGTTTTACCAGTTTTAGCCAGAATGTTAATGGTTTTATGAAGAGAGCTTTTGGAGTCCTCTAAAGATGTCTAACACATCCCATATTGTTTATAATTTTTGTACCATGTGTATAGAGCATGCAAGCAGGCCTCCTAGCAATTCTAGTGATTTCTAACCTACCTTTGTATGAATAAACATTGTAGAAATGTTCTGTTTCTATAAATGTATTTGCACGTAGAGAGGGCAGAATAAAGCCTCAGGAAACCTTGGAAAATATGATAGAAATCCATTTAAATAGGAACATACCCTTTGTTGCTGTTAGTCTGCTGAGCAGTCTGGTATCTTTCCTCAGTCACTAAGTCGTCTTTTAACAAGGTGATGAAGGTCTTTGATGTTACTGCCTTTTCTTGGCAGCTTAACTAACTGAGAAAACTGAATAAAGTTAGTTGCAAGCTCATCCACAGTAGAGATGCAGCAGAAGTAAATGTCACTTCACAAATTTTATAACTTCAGCTGTTTCCAGTATCACTTCTGCCTGCATACTGGAATTGCTGGACTCAGGCTCTGTGTCCCATACTAGTTAGAGGACTGTAGAAGATCAGTCAAAAGCATTCCCACTAACTTCTAAAATGTATAATCTTCAAGTATGTTTCCTTGAAATCTGCATTTTTACACTGTGAACAGGGATGTACTCTGCACATCCCACATCATAGTCAATATAAACTCTTATCCATTTAAAACAAATAAAGAAAGAAGATTTACAACTGTTGATTAAAATGCTGTCTTTGATATTCCTGCTCTTTCTTCATTTTGCCCTCTTGGGGTTACTGAGGAAGGAAAGCAGACATGTGCAATGTGTCTGCCACAAACTGCTTTTATACTGCAGATTCTTTCCATCAGAGACAAACGCTTGCCATGCAAATAACACTTACCACAATAGGAAACCTGTGCTGTTTGAGGTCTCAGCACCTCCACAACCCATTTAAATTCTCCAGTTCTCTCCAGGCCCTTCTGGAATGAGGGGCTGGCCTCTGTTTGATGCAAGCTGGGCATCACTCTTTCCTCTATTATGGCAAGGTCGCTTCTCATTTGCAAGTGTGTGAGGAGTTATATTTCAAGGAAAAGGCATCAGGGGTGAAAGAGACACCATTTTTTTGCAGGGATTGATCCTGGTCTATTCTGGATGCTGAGCATCTTCAACATTTTAAGGTAGTAAAAGGAACATCAGAGTGGAAAAAAATAGTAGCAGGCTGAAAGAAGGTGAGGTAGATAAGCATGTATGTCTTAATATGTATTTTATCTTGCTATACAATTCACATCTATAGTGTAACATAGTGGAAAACAACTCACAGTCAGCCTTGTTTTCTTAAAGTCTTGTAACATATGGCCTAAGGCACTATTGCTCTTACTTTACTATGCAAGAATTGCAGCCACAAATCACCATCCAAACAAAAATGGATAAGCAGATGCAAATGGGAGGTGAGCTGTTTAACACTGGGGCCCTTTTTAGACTTGTCTTCTCTGATTTAATTAAAACAGCTACTACACAGCTATTGTATTTGGCCTAAACTTCATTTCCATGACACTGAATGCACAACTACCATGATATGCACTAACATCCCAGAGACTGAACCATGAATATCCTATGCAAAAAACATTAAATAATTACAGTTAGAATTAAGGAACCAGTGTTTCCA
Organism: Baryphthengus martii; assembly: GCA_013396935.1. Taxonomy (NCBI): domain Eukaryota; kingdom Metazoa; phylum Chordata; class Aves; order Coraciiformes; family Momotidae; genus Baryphthengus; species Baryphthengus martii. The sequence goes on along the minus strand of VWZK01016810.1, from coordinate 22,136 downwards.
AGTTGGTGCTAGAACTAATCTCTGTGTGTAGTGATTCTAGCCCCACAGGGCATGTTCTGCAGTATGCATGAGAGGTGAAATTAGAATTCTGTAAAGATTTGGGAGAGAGCATGGATCTTAGCAGGCTAGGTACCTCCACGAATTCAGCTGTACCACTTTGTTTCTATTCTATTTTAGAGCTCATATATTTAGTTTGGATCTAGCTTATTTCAACTGGGAAGTGTATCAACAACTATCCTTTTATTTCCACATTTGATTAGTGGTACCACAGTTAAAAAATATTTTTTTCCCCACATCATGCCCAGCAAAGTTTATGAAAACCTCATGGATCAAATGTTCTGTTGTGGATCTTTCAGAATCTGTGGTGTTCTCAGTTGCAACAAGGACTGACTTTGATCAATGAAAGAAAAGACAAATAGACCATTAATCATTATTAGTTTTATATGATCTTTTTCTTGAATTCAAGTTTCAGTGCCAATCCCATGTCTCTAAGGAGGCACAAATCACTTGTATGATTTTATGTTGGATTTATTCTTTCTGATATGCTTAGGAAGCTATCCATTAAAAGATGCCATTGGGATACGAACTTGAAAAGGGTAGGTGACTGCCTGGCCACTGGCTATCACCACTCCCTCTTAATATAATTATTTTTACTCCATTTACAAACTTGCATTATATTTTTACAGCCTGGGTAAAAAAATTGTTTATACACTTGACAGGTAAACCTTCTAAACTTTAGTTTATCTAAATTAACTGTGCCTCACAAAGGCAGCAAGATAGTCTACTTATTCTAAATTTTACTTCTTTGTAATCGTTTTATCGTTTTAGTGGAACTGCCCAGGAAAAAACTAGAAAAATCTCAACAGCTCATGTTATCATTCACACAGATGGGCTCAGAATATTATGCAGACAAATTACATGCTGCCTGCTCAGGTCAACAGATTGCCCATTAAGGATAGATAATCTCATGATGATTTAGGATGCATTTATGGGCAGAGGGGAGCAGAAGTTCTGGCCAAAGTTGTCTTCACTGAGTTGGAATAATACCAATGGATGATAATTTATCACCTAGAGCCCATAGAACTGAACTGCAGCTAGCTAGTTGGATATACTACTTCAACCTACCGTGCCAGAAATGGGCAGCTGCATAAAAGCCACTGCTAAATTACGCTCTGAGGATGCTTTGTTTTGGTTCTTCCATAGAGAGAGTTGTGAATGGCATGCAGTAACTGTGCCACACTGTAAAGTCAGATTTGTACTTCTTATCACTTCTTGCTTTGACCTCTATTTCTTTTCCTGCAAACTAAATAGTAGCCTTGATGCTTACATTCCAATCCGGGTGGCTAATTTTTAGTTATTTGATGCTAGAGCCAAATCAAATATTGTTGTTTGAACACAGAAAGCGCAAAACAAGGGAGCGTACCACTATCTAGCCTTAAAATCCATCTCCAATACTTATTCCGACTCCTGACTTTAATCTGTGTCCTTCATATATAGCACTGGAGAATGTGGTTAGTAGGTTGCAATGATCTAAGTAATGAAGTCAGTAAAGAACTTCTCTTTGGCTTTCTTGCTTTATATTAGTAAATATGATTATTTCTGTTTTGTCTGATGCTTTCAGTTTTGTCCCAACTGACAGGTGGTATTTTATGTCATGTATTTCTGATGCTTATAAGACTTTTGCACTAAATGTCCCGAGTCCATTATTATTTAATATGGATAGTTATTAAAGTAATTTTCTATGTTGAAAATGAACTATTTAGTTAAGTCATCATCCCAGAATTCTTTGCACTGACCGTTTTGTTACTATCATAGTGTTAGTTGATGCTGGCAGCATGTATTTAAAAAGACTGCTCAAAATGAATTCTGAAGGTGTTCCTCAAACATGTACTCTATACTGAGGACAAAACATGGCTTTGAAACTGCATTGCCATTTGAGGAGGTAAGCTCTCCTCATAAAGAAATAGGAAACTGCTAGAATTATTTTCATTTATACACTATGACAGAAATGGGATGTATATTTAGGGTGTTTGAACGAGAGTTGTGAACTGCAGTAGGAATTCTGCAGCACTGAACTATGCCAGGATTGGTAATGGATCCATGGATGTTTTCTTCCATTTACTAATGACACTAAAATAACTGGGTCTGGTCAATTTGGCCCTCTAAGACTTTTATTCTTTACACGAAATAGCTAAAAGTCATGAATTCCAAAATTTCAAAGAGATCCAGATATTACTTTACTATTTGTACAACTATGCTTACATATTGTACAGTACCTCTGATTAGGTCAGGATCCCTATGGGCTTGGAACTATACTTCCTTCTTCCCCATTAAGCTGACAACCTAAACAAGAACAAACCCAGAAAAGTATTGCCCTCTTATACTGACTCATTGGTATAGTCTGAAATATTTAAAAATATTTTATATGCAAAACCATTTAAAAAACCCCTATAAATCAAACAGGCATTATCATCCCAGTCTGCCTGGGAGAATTAAAACAATGAAAGAAAGAATGAAAGTGAAAAAAAATCTTGCTGGCATCCTATCCTATGTAAAAATTAACTTGTCCAGGCCTACTCTTGGTGTCTGGACCCTCAAAACATGCAGTGTAATTTAGATAAGACATCTGAACTAACACAGTTTGTTTTGTTTCTAAGGCTGTATAAAGATTCTCAACAGGAAAAATGAGCCAGTGTCAAGCTCTGAGCTAGACTGCTTCTTGCAGGCAAGCTAACTTGTTTTCTGGACACTCAGTGATGGAGTGTAATGTAGATGTGATGCTGAGACCATAGGAATCCTTGCCTCAAAAAATGTGCCAAGATTCTTGAAAGTCTGGTTGTACAAGTAAAAAGGATTGGTTCTGTTGTGGTTTCTACCTGCCTTCTGAAGGGTGGTGATGGACTTGATAACCAGTGTCTGCAGCTGAGAAGAAAATTGCCTTACTTTTATGACTAACAAGCAATAAACTGTTCTGCTGCAGGAATAAAATCACTTTTGTATATATAGCCTTACCCAAGCTGTTTTTTTGCACATTGTATTTTTTTTCAATATACACGATATGCTTAAGCAGAGCACAGCATAAGTGCTTATTTTTCAGAGTAACACCTGTCCTTCTTATTTTTTTTAAAGCATTGATGCTTTTAAAAAAAAAAAAAATTAAACATAAAGGTAACAATTGCAGAGCTCATTCTAAAGCATGAGACAAGTCAGAAAATCTGTAAGAGAGCCAGGTACAATATTCAGCCAGGAGATGCTCTTGGTATCTTTGGGACTGGGAATTTATGACACTGAACAGTTTCACATGAATTGTTTCTCTAAAGAATTGCTATCTTTGAGATTAAGGCAGATGGAAGATGACATTTAGGCTGACCTTCCAAGAAAACAAATTTTCTTTTTATTACTTTAACAAGAGCTATAGATGTTTATCTCAGTGTCTGCTAAATTTACCCTGATTTTGAAGTTTGATACAACAAATGAATGCTTAGTACATTAATATGAATTATTAATAGTTTTTTAAAAATAAAAAGGAAGTTTTGACCCATCCTGGGTGGGCAAAGGCCGTAAACCCCTGACCTGTGCTTCGTCATACTGTGAATCCAAGAAAGCATGACTGTAATGTTAATGACATTGCCTCATTTTAAAGTGTTACTGTCTGTAGTTAGGGATGATTTGGTTTCTTATCTCATATTGGTATAAAATTTGCAAGGTGGGGCACCTTTTAGTAGCTGCATAAAAGCTGATTGGTGGCCTTGTAAACATGAGTCATTCTGGGTCATAGTAACAGACTATGAATAAATGAATATTAACCATAATTTATGTTTTTTTTTTCAAAAAAAAAATGCCTATTTTCTTTTTTTAAAAAAGCCCTTCTGATTGCAATCACAGCATTCCAGTCACCTTATAAATAAAATCTCAATCTAAAATTGCATTGAAATGCTGTAAAGCTTCCCACATTTTATATAAAGCCATGCATTGGCTAGATGCATTTAGTTCTGCAACCCTGTGAATTATCCAGAACAAACATCTATGTCTTAGTCATTTCTGTGGGGGGGTTCCCTTTGCTGTCCATAGACCTGCTGAAAACTGCATGTGTCCCAAAGGGAGTGAGCGAGTACGGCAAAGTTTGGGACAGCTAATGAAGCTACTGCCTCCAGTTGTCCTTCTATCCCTGCTCCACTGGGGATGGGGCTGTTCATGATTATCTCTATCACTCTAAGTACATTAAAGGTAAATCGGCTTCTTAATGCATGAGGCAAATGAATCATTGGGCCACCTCACTGATGGAAGGGGCAATGAAGCTAGAAGCACTGACCTGGTCAATGCTGCTGTTCCTGCTTTCACCTCATCAGCTGGAGCACAAAGAGTAATTACCAGGGTAAAACAGGGCACATCACTTTGCAAGCAAACGGCCCCACTCTTTGTCCTGCCTCATGGTTGATAGTGGAACCTTGCTGATTTCATAACCATTGTAGCCTAGCAAGGCTGACACTGTGATAAAAGTTAAGAAATATCTCCCGTATCTTTTAAATATTGTATTACAAAGTGCATGCTAATAGGCTCAGTGTTGATTTTGTGTTTGAGTTTTTTTACCACTAGAATTTTAGAGATTGCATAATTCAAAAAAGGGAAAAAGGAGGGAAAAAAAAGAAACAAATAGACATATGCCTAAAAATCCTACAGTTTACACACAAATGAACTGCAGCTCAAGGCTGCAGTCATTATGGCTGCTTGGTTTATTCATTAAGGATAACAGCCCTCTCTTCCATTCTGTCCTGAACAAATTTTGTCTCAGATTCCAGAAACCTGTGCAATTTGCACTCAGAAAAGAGCATGACAACAGTAGGAAAAGGCAGAAGGACAGATTACCAGTTGACTAGTTGATATATTCCTTCTGAGAATCTGCTGCAGAAACTGATCAACATCCTACTCTGGTTTTCTGTGAGAAAGCCTCTGCTAATACCTATGTGAACAGTAGTCTTATGATACTTTTCCTGAGTAAGGACTGCACTGAGTAGCTCTACTTCTGTAGTGGAGCACTATCTGGGTTGGGATGGATGCACAGCATAGACAGAAAACATGCTGCACCAGAAACACAGCAGATACTGGAGGGCAACTGGTCAGCTTCCAATGGACCTGAGCCATTGCACATAGAATTGGATAGCACGCTATATTTGTTGCTGAAGCTGAGTTACATTATTATTAATATGGGTCAGGAAATATATGCGCTCTCTCTCTGATGAAACAACCAAAAGAACTTATTTTGGGATATGTTTGTTAGCTCCTAATTTCCATGGGACTCATGATGGATTTAGTGGGATGCTGAATGTCTTGATTTATTCTCTGGAGTTAATTAAGCTTTATTTCAAACACAGGTTTGAAGATGACAGGCCAGATCTCTGAAGGGCACATGCCTTCTGTTCCTTCAATTAGTGTGAATGCATGTTAATTGACATTTTGGTAATACCTTCTGGATCTGCTATTTTAAGGTGAAGCATAGAATTGTCTTTGCAATGTTGCCTGACAGGCCCTTTCAACTTATCAACTCAATGCGTCTATTCTTGAGTGAGATCTTTGTTTTTTTTCTTTATGGCACTTAGTGGCTGAATCTTAAAAATAAGGATTAAAGGTGGTAAAAATAGAAGATTGCTCAAGTATTATATAACAAATATGACAAGTTCCAATTTCAGAGGGATCCAAGAAAGAATGGGAACAAGTAGAAGGAAAAATAAAGAATTTCAAGGAACTGTAGCTCATTTCTCATCAGGCTTTGTCTAAACACAAGGGAGAACAATTTCTGGTTTTTAAATATCACAGGATAAGTAATCCTAACTCTTAATTTAGAGTCAATGAAAGGGATTCATGTGTTAGTATGTCTGTGTACTGTAAATTTATTAATCTGCTTCATCAGTAGTTGTAGGAGCTAGTTTGAATTTCAAGGAACAAGTAAGATGCTATGAAGCTTGGATGAGGTAGGATTTTTTCTTCTTTGCTGGGAATTTTTTACTTTATAAATATGATAACAGAGCATGAATATGACTTGGACCAAAACAACTGCTGAAGCAATTTTCCCTTCTAGTCCCTTCTACTAGGTCACTTTTTAAATTAAATATCTTTAATTAAGTAAACAAATTCCATCTTTTCAAATCATGTTCTCTTTTCACCAGGCAAAAGGCAGGCTTAATGATCAGGAGATGGAAGAGAATTCTTTATTTTTATAGTGTACTGTATATTTTTTTCTATACTTTGCCTCCTCCCCTTTCTTGGAAAAGGAGTGATCAGTATTGAAAACTACCCAGCTGAAATTTTATTTTGAAAGAGAAAGCAATTCTTTTGCTTTATGTTATATTTATTTTTCATAACAATTGTCACTAGAAAAAACATGGAGAGTTGAAAACTGAGCAAAACGTGAAATTTTTTCTTCTCTGAAACATACCACTGAATTCCTCCCTTCTCCTTCACCCTTCATCAGCTCTAGTTAATGTGCAAGCTGTCTTGACGCCATAGTATGATTATGAAGAAATGGTCTAAATATTTATTAGAGACTTTAAATTTAGTCTTATACTTTCCTGTGTAACTCCTCCAGTCTCACTTATCAGTTGCCTGTGTCTCTGGAAAGAGCTCTTAAAGAAGTAAGCAAAGGAAAGCACGAGAAATGGCTTCTAGGATGGGGACATCCTAGAAGCCTAGAAGACATCAGTCAGACATGGGCTTGTTTTAAAACTGTTCTTGACTTCTAAGGCCTCACAAATTCTGAAGGTTCTGGAAAAAAAGTCACACTCATTGACCCTGTGCTCCTTATCTGAAAACTGAATAATTTGTGGGGATGTCTGCTTGGACAGAGGGCAAGTTTCATGCATGAGACTGAGACAGGACAAGGGGAGCTCACAGCTACCAGGCTGGAGGTGCCACTCCTTGTTACACCCCATATCAGGAAATGTACTCCTGCTCTTCCCTATGTGCTTTCTCAGAGCTTGTCTGATCTGACTGAGCCACATCTGCTCTATAACTCCAACAGAATAATTCAATTAATGGGGCTAGATGTTTTTCTACCCTTAGTGAGCGCTACCAGGTCATGGAGCAATCAAGAAAGCATAAGTACAAAGCAGTGCTCAAGTATAGAGAACATGGGAGTCCTGACTGCTTCTTTCAGCAATCTCCTAGATTTGACTAGAATTGTACCATAACGCTTATTCTATAAATTAGGATATTCAAATAGTCACTGTATTTTCTTTAAAACTGAAACAATTTTGGAAGGTGATCGATAGGAGCAGAGAAGTATCAGCTAGTCCAAATGCAAAAATAATAATGACAAAACTTCACTTTTTCTACAGTCATCTTCATGTCTCTCCCATGTTAATTAAGACTTCAACACTCTTGCCAGTTAACTGAGATAGGAGAATATGAAGAATCTTGCCCAAGGTCATATGGGAAAGTACTAGTGGCTCCCAGGAGTCTCTGCCTTGCAACGGTGAACGTCCCCGCTGGAGTTAGAGGAAATGACAGTGCTGCTTAATTGAATTGGCACTCTGTGTCCCATTCTGTTCCCTGGAAACTGCATAAGTCTAGTATCAGTAAAGGCAAAATATTCCTGCTCTCTGATCCAGGATTTGATTTGAACCATATGCCCTTTTTGGTCCCCAATGAAGGCTCACTCCCTTTGGGAGTAACTCCTTGGTGTATCAAAACTTCTTCTGGAGGAAATGCTACTGGGCTTGGCAGGTCCCAAGAGGAAGCTAAAAAAAGATAGAGTGAGAGGTGACATTTCAAAGCAGGGCCAGACTGTCTTGGGAACCTTTTCTGCCCTGCAGCTGAAGTCTCCATCATCTCAAATTTGGCATCCTTGCTGGTAGAGTTTATTTTTGATTGCTATTTTATGCTTTAAATTGCAGAAATGAGGAGTACTTTGCAGATTATCCATGAGAAATTGTCTCTTTTCCCAGGCGCTGCTCAAGAAACAGGTTTGTTGTTTTGTTTTCTTTTTTAATGTGACTGTTGGCTGTCATTGTTGATCTTTCATTGACGACCTTTCAGTCCCAGTACTCCCTCCAATCTGCAGTTAGTTAACTGTGAATATATTTAATTAAAGCTGTCTCACAGCAGGGGAAGTATTAGCAGTCTGTATATCATTAGGGTTTTTTTTTTTGGTTTTATTAGTCTTAGAGTGTTTTAGGACTTTCACTATGAAAATATCATGACATCTCCATCTGCTTTCTCTTGATGGAAGCTGTAGCCAGCTACAAAATGTAGACTTTATGTAGTCTGTGAGCTGAGACAAAAGCGTTTCCTCATCAACCTTGTCTTAATTGCAAAGCACTGTGACTGCAGTAATGATTTAGATTTGTGTCACCACATTTTGTACTTCCTCATGTAAAATACTTCAGTGAAAATTATAGTAACACCTGTCAATGACTTGTGACAGCACAGTCAAGAGAAAATGGGAAAGAGGGATTATGAAACAGAGAAAAAGACACATGGAAATTTGGAGGCGTCAACCAAAAAATATCAGTGTTACTGTATGAGCTAATAAGGGGAAAAAAGATTTTCTTTGGAGACGTAATTATTTGACAGGACTTCATTTGCTTCCTGTTCTGCTCTCCTCTCTTCCAAACACACTCAAGCAATTGGTATTGGCATTCCCTCTGACTGGGGGTTGAACACCTACTTGGTGGCTCAAGCCATGCTTTTCCACCTGTAAATCCCAGAATCATTCAAAACTTCAAAATACGCATCATTACAGCCTCTATCTATCTTCTGCTGCATTATCAATGAATAAGAAAACATTGCCACAATGTTTTTCACCTTGTACTATCTTTGGTGAGATTCTCTTGACAGTAAGAACTTAAGCCAGCCCCTACACTTACTAGGAATTTAGACATGCCATAAAATGTGCTTACAACTTTGTAAAGAGAAGGTGGCAGAAGACTGATGTGGCATTAAGAATTGTCATCAATTTTGATGTTTCAAAATTTTCATTTTATCTGGATGCATTGCTGTGCAGTGGGTCTCTAATAGGCGATCACAATATAGTAAAACAAGTGTGTTTCTTTACAGGTTGCATCTGAGTGTAGTGGAAATTCAAATTTGTTGGACTAGTACAAAAATGAAGTAAAGCTTTGATAAATCACAGCTTTCTTTTACTTGGGGGCAGAGGAGCCATAGTCTAATGAAAATAATAGACTCTTATGCAGGCTTGCCAGGCTTACCATCATAATTTTACAAACAATTGTCATGATATTTTCATAGTGAGAGTCCTAAACCACTCTAAGACTAATCTAAACAGTAACGAGGTTCTTCTTTCTGCTAGATGCTGGCAGAAATGGGTGGCTATGAAGAGGTCAGAGTCAAGGAAGAGCTCATGCAGATAGATAGATTATTTCCAGGCTCTTTCTCAAGTTGCTGTTGTTCATCCTTTCCCTTTCTAGGGCTTCTTTTTGTCACATTGATGCAGTGATTGGGAGTAGGGTAGGTACTGCTTTTCAAGACCACCATGATGTTTGAGCACACCACCAAGCCTTAATTGTCCTGACTGACTTCACCTTGGGACCTCCACTCCATGCACCCTCAGTCAGTTTCTGTGTAAACTCAGGCTATGTCTTTATGCCTTGTCTGAGTGTCCTGTTTTAAGCCAGAACAAAACTAATTTGTTCAGTAGTTTTACATTTCATCTCAGTGTCTTCTAACTGCACTTTCTGAAGTTAACAGCATATTTTTGCAGTGTTTGCTTCCAGCAGTGACAGTGCTCAGTGTTTACAGTTACTACCAAGGACTGGTGCATGCAGAAAAGCTCTTGCTTATACTTACTCCTGTGCAGACCAATGTCACTGCTAAATTTTGTGTGCCACATTAGGGGTGCAGAAAGTAAAAGGCCACACCTGTGGGGAGGAGCAGCCAGGACAGGTGACTGTAAACTGACCAATGAGATATTCCATCCTATTATACATAATCAGTATAAAGCTGAGGGATCACGAGGATTAAGTTCTCTTTTTCAATTGCTGGCAACTGAGGAAGACTGTCCATTCTGCCTTCGATCCCAGTCTATGTGTTCCTGAATCCAGTTCCAGAATCCAGCTCCAGAATCAGGATACTGTCTGTTGCTGAGTCCAGTCTGGGGCTTCCCCAATACCCTCCCACAGCATCAGTGGTGACAGTGACATAATTGCCATCAGGGGGCTTGGGTTTGATATTGATTCTGTTTATATTTGTATATATTTAATTTTATTGTTATTATTTTCATTAAAGCTGTTTTAGTTTTCTATTCCAATCTGTAGCTTCTCTTCCCTATTCCCTTTTTCTTCCCCTTTGGGAAGGGAGAAGAGTTAATAGAGAGCTTCTGTCATTTGTCTAGAGATTGGCCCAGCCCTAACCCTTGACACTGAGCTATACCGTATGTAACATTTCTAGCCCCATCTCTTGTATGGATTTTTGACCTATTTTGTTAACTTGTTTCTAGTCTTGTCTCCAGCCTGTCTCTTGCTGCTCTGGACCACTTGGATACATGCTGGATTGGATTAATCATCTTCCTTTGTCTGAGATTGTTGATGGATCCTGTTACCAGCATCCTGCTCTGCTCAGATATGTGGGACTTGCACCATGCCTCTGCTGTAGCCATCTGCAGATCCCAGCTCATCCTCCCTTTGTCAGCAGTCTCTTGCTGCTCCCTTATATGAGAAATATTTGTTCTCCTTTTTGCAGAAATTCTAAGTAGGAGCTAAATTACTATATTTCAAACAGCCAGAAGTCAAGTTCCATTCAATCAATATCTTAATTAAACTGGTTATGAAAATTAAAATTGCCAGAACTGAAGTGGAAGCTAATCTCACGATGCTTAGCATCTAAGGGAGAAAGTGTATGTATGGGGACAATAAGATATATGTCATTCCAGAATTCTGATATTCTGATTGCATTAAACATGAGTGCATTAGTGAGGATTATTGCCAAATGATGGGGGAAGAAGGAAATAGGCGAAAGACATTATATGCAACTTTTAGAGTGGACTGAGTTGGTAATTTGAAGAAGAAAATGTACCAATTTACCAATGGCATGTTGTGTGGAAAATGGAGAAAAAGCAGCATGAGTTTCACAAGAGCAAACAATATTCAGTAACCCAACCATTTTCCCTGATAAGATTCGTGAATTTTGCTAAATAAAAGAGATGCAATAAATTTCCCTTATCTGAGCTTCAGTAAATAATTTAAAAACAATAAATACAATGCTGTGATATATTGGACATCATATTTCTACCAGAGAGAAGGAAGTATTAATCGCATTGACCAAGGCTCTGGAAACTTGTTTGTGATTGTGGTCTCTTCCCAGCAAGAAGTCATAACCCAGCCTTGGTACACATCTAGGGTGCAGGACTTCAGACTACCTCAGAGAATAATTCCTGTTCCATGTTTAACTTAGCAGAGCTTAAGTGGACAGGTCATGGTATTGGAAGGGAACAACTGAGAAAAAGAGAAATGAAACTAAAAGAGAATATTGGAACAAATTCAGGATGGATTTCAGGGAATGTAAATACATACAAGCCGGATAACAGAAGAAAGTAGCTAGGTGTCTGAAGAATGAAGTTGTGTGATGATCATTCAGTAGTAATAGGAGGAGCAGTACTGAAATGAGAATGAATTTTAAGACAGAGCTTAATCGTTTTATGAAGTAAACTTTCCTGAGTGGTTCCTGAAAGGTCTGAGTACAGACTGAAGAGGTTCCTCCCAGGCATGTTGGTATGTTTCAGTGGATTGAGAATGGAGAGATTTTGACAGAGAACAAGACTATTCAGCAACTCTTGACAACTGTAATTTCCACTTCATAATTTTATATGGTCTGTTGTTTACTACTGTGTCCTTCAGTTTCTTACAGAACATTTCAGACTATTTAATCATTCCCTGAATAATGAGAAATATTTACGTTATGCTGAATTAACTGATCCTGTGTTGTTTGTTAATGGATGACTTATGGAGATGGAGATCTTTTTCCATTATTGAGTGGTGGTAAGACTGTGTTCACTGTGATATATAGATGTGTGATAAAATAGATGATTTTACCTATTTTCATAAATACTGGTCTTAGAAATTCCTTCCTGTTTCCAAGCCTCCTAGAAAGTTACACCTTCTGGTCCTTTCTCAAAGCGTTTGAAGAATCAGAGCAGCAATATACAGACAAGACAAAAGATTTACTAAGAGCAAAATGCTAACTGAAACAAATGTCTCCTTTTAATACATAGGCAAAGAAAAGAAATGATCTTATAATTTTTGCTAAAGAGAACAACATTTTCTTAAGTACTAACATGAGCTATGATGAAGAAATGTATCATAAACAAACCATGATGGGACAGTTACATTTTTTCAAACCATGAATGATCTGATAAGTAGTGGCAGTTTTTTATGCTCAAGGACCTGACATTTCTTTAAAAGCAAAGACAAAAATATTTTGTTTCTTATTTGCACGAAATGAACCAATTAAGGTCCACAAAAATGAATAATTTATTTTACAGTCACATCAAGGATTAACATCAGTGTGTTGAGGTATCCAGGAGCCTGACTGTGAAATCTTGCGCTTGAGAAGTTTTACTTATGTACAGAACTTTCTTCTTTTAAACTATTGTGAGAAAAACAAAAAGATATTTGAGATCTTTCCACTTGCAGTTTTTTGCCTGTATTTGAACTCAGCCAACAAGCCAGTGATAGAGAGGATACCACAGGAATATTGCTGCTCACAGGAGTATTTTTTTGGTGATAAGCCCTTAAAAGCAAATATAAAACCCCAGATAGTTAACAAGAACAGACCTAATAAGTGTCCAATATTGACAAACAGAGGTTTCTTTTGTTGAAAGGAAAGTAGAACCTTGTTTATAGTCTCTTAAGCCTGAAAATGTAGCAAGAGAAAATTGAAGCAAAGTGCCACATGAATTTCCAAGACAATGTGCATCATAGGTCCAAGGCAACTTTTTTTTTTTTTTTTTTTTTTTTTCCTAAATGCTGGGGATCATACAGTTCTCTCAGAGCTGAGAAAATGTAGCTTGAACTCCTGGGACAACTTAATGGTATATTCCAGGGAGAAGAGTTATATTCAGATCAATCCAAAATCTCCTTTAGTATGTGTGAGGGAGTATCAGGGATGTAGAACAAGAGCCTTAATGGCCACAGAATCTGCCTGGTGGAGGAAGAGCAGTGGGGTTGGGAGCTAGAGTAGTGGGAGGAAGAAAAATTAACATTAAGCACTGAAATGCCTTGATATGGCAGTTCACTGAGGTATGATACCTCCTTCTGTGAGAAGAAAGAAGGTGAAAATGATGACATGCCCACTCTTACACCTTTTCAAGATTAAGGTGAGAGGGTAGCATCTCCATGAAGCAACCAAGCTGCTTATAATACAGAAATTCCTGTAAGAGTGTATCAAGGAGCTTGGCACCCTGCTGCTCAGGCCTGTATAGGATGAAACAATCTCCCTCCTTTTATACAATTAACTGATTGTGCTTCTCAGTAGAATTAATTATATATAAACTCATTCATATTAATAATTCTTGAGTGTCTACATGGTAGATATGATTTTCCTTTATTAGAGTTTGAATTATAGCAGCCTAAGTCTGCTCTTTTTTCTACTTTTGAACACTTCTCATTCCTTCATGTCTTTGGCACAGCTGCTTTTTCTGAAGCAAAGGCAAAAAGGGAATGCAACGTTTTCCTCCCTTCTATGACTTCTCAGAACCGTTTTATTGCACCACAGGGAAAACACATGTTAACAAGGTTACACATTATGCATAAACTGTTCTCTCTATTCTCTGGAGGAAACCATCGTGTTTTCTGCTTTACAGTCTAGAAGGTGATTCACTGGCATTACTGAGCTCATGTAACTTAGAAACCTTATGAGTAATGTAAACCTCTTCCATTACATGCAGCATCTCATGGCTGACAACCAATTTTCACTATTAGAGATGAAGATGTGCTGAATGAGTTACTTAAAACTCAGAAATAAAAGAATTCCCTAAATTTGTTAGCTGATTATGCAAACACACTGAGAATTTGTCACACAAACTTTGGATCAGAATACAGCTCTTTTGCCTTCACCTCAGCTAATAACTTGCTGTGAGCATAAACCCTTACTATAAGAGGAAAGAGATTCGGTTGCAAAAGTGTCCATGTACACTGCAAGCATCACTTAGACATTTGAAACCAAACTGAATTTTATTTGTACTATGGTAGTCTGGAAAAATGTGATTAAGTTCAATGAAATTGTTTTGGATTAGGCATAAAGAAATGACAACAGAATTTAGCTCGAAGCTTAGATTAGATCCTTTGCATTTTGGTTTCATTTTCTAAGTGAAAGCAGATTTTTCCTTTGTTTTTCTTAGAAGAGAAATTAAAAGCAACATCCTTGTTAAATGGTATCTTAAGAAGAGTACAGGCATTCAGGAATGAATTTATTTACTCTGATTTGTTCATAATTTTCCCTACTGAAAAAAAAAATATCCTGGATTTTTCTTACTGCTTACAGTGCATACTGTGATATATTCCTTTATGATGGTAATCGTAATTCTTTCTTAATATTTATAAAGGAGAACTAACCTTTCAGATTTCTTTATTTTTTGTGCATTTTGAACTTCCAAAATATCCACTGTATTAATGTGGAGGAAAAGGAATTGCATTACCCCTATTAATGGTGAACTTGAGTTCTCCAGAGAATTGCTGGAACAGGTTCGTGGCCAGCTTACTTCTTACAACCAGCCAACTCAGACAAAAATAGGATGAGGTCATCTCTTTGCAGTGTCTGAACATTTTATGCTGTGCTACTGTTTTGAATACACCTTCTTTTCCCTTAGGTTCATGTGCATCTCTCTCCAGACAGGCAAATATTTTTAATAAAAAAAACCCAACCCAAATCAAAAAGTTGGTCTAGCAAATTGAAAACAGAGAATCTTGCCAGAAAAAAAAAAAAAAAAAAAAAGATATTAAAACTTGGTTATTTAGTCTCTGTTTATCTCCATTGGAATGACTGATGGCTGTTTTCCTTCTGCTCTTTGGCTGTTTCCTCTTCTCCAATTTGAGTTTAAAAACTTCATAAAAATATTTAAACCTCAAGTAATAGTAATATCTAAACATCCTAAATCTTGAAGTGCAAATACTCAAGATACTTAGCTTAGTCTTCAAAATCGCTCAGCAGACAAGTTTATTGACTTGCTAAAACTGTCTCCAGGAAAGCAATGATATCAGTTATGTTTAATGTATCAATAAATGTAATTGCTTGGGGACTAGTTAAGAGCATACATTTACATGCGCATAAGCATAGCACATATTGAACGATAAAAATATTATCTTCCTTAAAGAAAAGAGCAAACATCTGATTTTTCGTCATGACAGTCTTGGTCGAGTGGTTCTGAGCTTGTTATTATGGCTCAAAAGAAAACAAAAAATGAACACACATGCAGTTTTCAAATAGCACACAAATTGGAGGACAGGTCAATTACACTAAGAGGTTTCTACAGCTTGACATGGAGTCTACCTATGAATAATTTGCTTCTTAATAATGTTATAGGGAATGCCAAGGTAAAAGGGCACATCTTATGGTGAGGAACCTGGAAAAGTGATCCTGAGATAGAAGCTAGAACATGATCCATAGCAAAACAAGTGCAAACTTCCAAGTGTGGTGGTGTAGCTAAAGATAATCACAGTATTTAGATCTGCTGTCACAGGAACTTCAGCTAGAATAAAGAGGTGTTGCTATAGCCATGTGCAGAACAGAAAAGACCATTACTGGAGTATCTTTTTCTAGATCTGATTACTCTCTTCAAACAGGAGTATCAAGAAATTCCTAAGCATTCTGAAAAGAAGTGAGAGATTTGAAGTTTGGTTTCAGGTGTGATGACTGAGCCTAATCAGTGTACAAAGCTGATGAAGGTACCTTTTGAATATACCAACAGAAAAAAAGAAATCTGACAGTACATGCTCTTTGATCTAGGAGAACAAGGTATGCCTGAGATCCAGTCTCTAGAAATTGATGACATACAAATTCAGATTAAGAATGAAGTGAAACATTTGAACAGGGATATTGATAAACTGCTAAGAACTATTACCAATGGCTGCAAATTTTTGTTTATTTATCACTTGACTGTTTAAATGAGAGTGGGTATTTTTAACAAACACAGCTTTGGCATCAAGTATTCCTTCTGTAGGAATTGCTGGATAAAATCCTTTAACCTGCAATTCTCCAAAACTAAGGCAGGATGACCTTACTTGTATATCGCTTTAAAAATGCTGACTGATTTTGAGAAGTAGTTGGTGTTGAAATCCTCACTCTGTTGTATGTCAGGTTTGACAGAACTTCTCAATTGTATCTCTGCAAATCATGATTGGCCAACCAATGGCATCTTCCTTTGGAGAGTGTGATTTAAGGCCTCTCTCCTTCCAATGAAAAACAAAGAATTCCACTACTCCACAGCAAGTCATAAAAGAATGGAGCTAGCTGTGAAAAAGAGTGGGAAAAGACCATTGAAACCCATCTCTTTGAAGAATGTGAAGACACAAATAGTGATAGAAGAGGTGTTTTGTCAGAAAAAAAACTTTAAAAGTTGCATAATGATGTCTAGGAATCTCTTTTGACCTTGAGAGTACTGATATGTAGCCAGTATCATTATCTGCCATGTTTTTCTGAGTGTAAAATGCTTTGTAGCATCTTAAGGTGAGCATTCAGGACAAAAGCTGTTGCTTGCCTTCAGCCATGTCCTGGCTCTACTCCTGCCACTTGTACATTGACCATTTCCTCTGTCACTGCAATAAAGATGTGGTGCACACTGGGGATTGCATGAAACAGAGGGAGAGTACACCTATAGCAATATTTTATTGCAATTGTTTGACCCCTAAAAGTAAGATGTCTTTTACTGGTAAGATTCACCTCAATTCACTTTAAATAGAGCTCAAAATGCAAACACTAAGTTTGATTTGTAGCATAGCAAGAGATTCAGTTCTTGGCTATGAAATTAGAAACACAGTTTTGAAAGAAAACCCCAGAAATAAGAAGGCATAAATTGCAGGAACATATTGCTGATGTCTTGTCTCAGCTGACACTTGATGCAGACTCAGACTTGCAGCTTTCCATCTCTAGAAGCTTCCTTTCCACCTCTGTGTGAGGGTTATAAGAGGGCACTGAATGCAAATAAGGACTCAGAGCGGTTCCAAGGAACTCTCAGTGCTACCCCCATAACAATAGAGATTTATTATACTATGAATTCTATTAACTTTATTCTTTCTGAGGACAAACCCACTGTTTTTGTCCAGATCTGAACTGCATTTTGAAATGCAATGGGGCTTGGTCATGTTGCTTCCTACCTCAGGATGACCTTCACGTTATGAAGTCAATTGCATTACAGTCTGATCTGATTTTTTTTGCCATCCCAATGTGATTTGCTCAGTGAAACTTTGTATGGCTTTATAACAACTGATCTGATCATAACATAAATGTTTATGTGTGGACTTTGATAGTCTTATAGTCTTAGACATGTCTCTGCCTTTGCAAGAACCCCCATTCCAAGCTACTGACACAGAAGTCCAAGGGAGTCTTTAGGGTGTCTTTGCTGAAATGTTTCAAAGTTTTCTCCCCCTCCCTGCAATTTTTGGTCGATTTCAGGGGCCAGGCCTGAGTATTCACTCTACGAACTTCTGCAGCAGCCTGATCCGTATTTTTATGATTTCTGTGGATTGTTTGTTGTGTTTGAATGTTTTACAGAATTAAACTCAACAAAATCCTGTTAATAAGGACAAGGACTGGGAGTTCTTCCTCTTCTTATTCCCATTTCTCATTTTTAAAAATGTTGTTTACCATTTTCCTTTGTTTCTTTGCAGCTTCACATTCTTTCAGATGACCTTTCTTCAATTTATCTTCAGATGTGGCTAAAACCAGCTCTGTTGAGATAAGTAAATCATATCCATTTTCCCCTCTTTCCAAGTCTTTGTTTAGTTATCTATCTTCTGCACAAATGAGTGATTGGAGGTTGTCATACTGGACCTTCTTCCAAGCTCGCAGTAACATTTCTCTCCTCACTATCTTCTCATAAATTATTTCTTCAGACCCTTTCAGGAGATCCCCAAAGTACCATCCTTCTTCAATAGTGTCTCTTTTCACAGTTTGTTTCTACTTTCAGATACTTTTTGATACAGCTCAGTATTTCTAAGGCTTCCTTTTCTTTTAATTTTCTTTATCTTTCCTCCTGTTAGGCCACACTGTACTATCACTTAGGAAGTAGGATTCTCGATGTGAGTTAGCAGGTAGCCAAGTGGCTTAATACCATCCAAAATGTTTATAACTCAGGTCACTGCATCTTTTAACAATTCCAAATGCAGGTCTTTGATGTTACTTAAATGTTGATGCATATCTTTTCTAGTTTAGTCAACATTAAGAAAAAAAAAGAACAAAAAAACAAAGAAGCTTTTCTAATTACAATTGTTCATTGTGTTTCATAAATTAAAGCTACAGTGTGACACTATTCTTCCACATTTTCTAGTGAAATTTTTCTTGTCATACAACTCTTGCCTGTTTCAGTATTTTTTCTTGGTTTTATTCATCAAGCTGCTACTTGGTCCTATTCTGACTAGATCTGACAGTTGTCTTTAGTCATGATACAAATCTGTCACACTTCTAAAACTCTCAGTTTCTTTTAAGTAAACCTACATTCCTTACATATATGTGAATTACAGAGTCCAAGAAGCAACGTCAGGGCTCTTTTGAACCAGTGCTACACAAACAGTGTCCATCCCTTTCCAAAATGTTAGAGTACAACTAGGAGAGCAACAGAGAGGGCAACCAAAGTGATTCAAGTTTGAGAAATAACTAATAGCAGAATTGTGATGTTACTGTCCAGGAAGAAACATACCTTTGTGGAGGAGGGCACATACAGGTCTTCAAAATCCTGACTGCTTTTTTAAAAATTAGGACAGAACAATTGTACCTCTAAAACAATGAACAGGAGATGTTGTATGAAACTAGTAGGTAGGTGGTCTTAAGCAGGTGAAGAAAATATTTGTTCATCTATAGTTCAGCTATAGAATTTCTTACCACTGGAGGTAGTGGACATGGATGTTCTACATAGTTCTTACAGTAGTGGACAATCAATGGAAGGAAAAATGCCTCAAGGATCAAAAAAAAAGACTGACTCTCATAACTGCCTGGACCATGAGTAGTGAGTTACTGAAATATTATTCTGCAGAGGCATCCCTAAGACTCTTGCTGTTTTCTTCTGGTATTTCTTTAGACCTCTGACTCTGGCCACCCTCAGAGACAGGGCAGTGTATGAGGCCATTTGCATGACCTGGACTGGATATTGCATGCTAAAACATTTTTTTCCAGGCTTTTATAATCTGAACTTGGCCGTTCAGAATTCAATAAATAATAATACAAATTACATGTTGTCTTTCTGCATTTTGAGTCACTCAACATTGCACAGAGACTGGAGACTCCAGGATAGTCAGCTTTGAAAACTGGACCAGCTTTGTATTTCTAGAGGGATATATCTGTTATGTTTAGTCTACAGAAATATATGTTCTTGTGGGCTGGGGTGCACACAGTCCCTAAAGCAATTCCCTTGTGAACTGAATCTGCCTGTATGTTGCATAGCCTAGAGAACAATTTTGAAAAAGTGGAGGCAAAGAAAATGTGCCAAGAGTCCAAACTTTCTCTCTTCCCCAAACTGTTGTTTAACTAACTAATGTTTGACATGTGCCTGGCAAGATGGCCAGAACTGCAAATTCTTTCTCAATCTGTGTGGGAAAAAAGTATTTTCTATCATTCTGCTGTGTTTATTTAGCACTGTCAAGGCGCAAAGATGAGGAAGGCTATTGGTCTTGCAAAGTTTGTAGTGTAGCAAGTGGAAAGCTAACATAATTGGAGATCGGAAGAGGGAAAATTGAAGGATGTAGGAACTGAAGAACTTCACTCACTCAGAATTAGTAAGCATCTTAGGGAAAAATCACTCTACTTTAGTTTCTTATCTGTAAAATGAAGACATTTCACAAGGCTATATGCAAATTCTCCACTGAGCACTCTCCATCAAAGGATCTAATTTAAAAAAAAAAAAAACCAAACACCCAAACCCCAAGATTTATTTAGAGTAGAGAGACAGTCATCTGAAGACAGAAGAAGCAGCCTGATTAACACATCTTGTCCTACAGCAGGTCTGAGTTAATGTGAACGGATGACATGGTTTGTTTGTAGGTTTTTTGTTTGTTTGTTTGTATTTGTTTTATTTTTCTGAGAGAATTTTTTTTTCTTCTTTTTTTTTCCCCCTCCTTTTTAGCTCTCTTAACTAGTCAGTCTGCTACCATATTTTTCTGAATATCTATCCTCTGTCTTTTACAACTTTGTGACACTTCTGAAGTCTTTCTGGACCATGTCACACAAATGTCTGTTCGCTGGAGCTGTCCCGAAACCACTCATTTTGTTGGTACTGTGTCAGTTTGCTCAGTCTTAGTGGTTATGGTTCTGAATTCCAAAGGTATGTGCATAGCCCTAATTATCAGTCAGTTCCTAACTCCTTTCGTGCACAATAAGATGGTATCTCCATTTTATCCAAGCTCAGTTAATTCTTCATGCTCTTTCAGATGCATCATTTTAATACTGTCAGTTCTGAAGCATCTTAAAGGTCGTGCTTCTTCCCAGGCCTATGCATCTCTTGTTCCCAGCAGATATCAAGCTGCCCATTGCATGCTCTCACCCAACTACTCATCTGAAAATTTTAATGGCAGTTGGGCTACTTCTGGTACATTTTCTCAAAACTCTTATCAGACTGGGAATTTTGTTAAATGATACTGCATTTTTTTTCTTTCAAATGCAGAATAAGATGATACCTGTTTTCATTCAGTATCCTGATAGTGAGAACATACAGGCAAGATGCTGGAAGATGAATGACGAAACCTCAACCCCAGGGAATTAAACTCGTCCTACATGCTATGTGAGAGGGTATCCTCACCACCAGGCTGTCAGGCAGGCTGGACTGGAGGCAATGTCATCCCTCTGATGATGGTATGACACTCTGCATTTCTACACAAAGATTGATTGTAGGATTTGGCTGAGTAGAAGAGAGCTCTGAGCAGAGGAGGAAAATCTAGCAACCTGATTTCCAGTCTCTGCTCCAAAGCCTTTGATGTCTAATACATCTGACTCTAAAAGCTGAGAGGAGGGTTTAAAAAAAAAAAAGATGTCTTACCATCAAAGCAGTTGCTTATTTTTGAACTGCCTTTGACTGCTACACTACTTAGACAAAGAACCAGAGTATTAATCTCAGAGAAAAAAACAAACCCACCACCTATTTATCTAGGTTTCTGTGGCTCTGATCACATTAGGACTGGTAAAAACAATACTAGTTCCTTGCATTACACGAATACTGAAAGATTGGGGATCTATCACTGGTCTCCTTTTACAGATAGAATGTGAAGATACTGCAGTTTGCCGCTGCTACCAATACTGAAGTTTCTGACACTGATTTGTAAACTATCCTTCTTCATATGGAAAGCTCCTCTTTATTTTTATCAGTCACCATGTTGAATTGCTCCTTTTCACTGACAAATCAAACATCCTTAGGCTATGAAGTACCTTGGTGTTTTTTACCTCTCATTTGCTATCACAATGTCAATCACCAACCTTAGTCAGCCAGTACTGTTGACTTTTCTGGTCCACTTGCTAAATTCATCAGCAAACATAAACAGAGCTTTTTCCCATTTTGCCTTTCTGGCTAAAAGGAGCTTGCAATAAAACTCTTTCTACACCACTTCATTGACCTCCTTCAAATCTTTCAGTATCGTGATTATAAGAAAACCTTGGCCATGGTGGTGGGTTTGTACCACCTATTATAAATACCCTTGATATTAATTGCCTTGACCTCAGTCCATCTTCTTTGGAAAAGACGGAAAGTAACAGTCAAGGATGGTGTTAACCAGTGGTGGTAATGTACTGAACTTGAGTGGTTACTTGGATATATAAAACCCACTTCTGTAATTCTCCTTGTGTATTCACTCATTGAGAACGTTTCTTTTAAGTGTGTTTTTAAAATATAAACACATGAATCTTGGTGTAAAGCAGTGATGCCTTTTTAGACCTTTTCCATATTATGTTATATTTATTCTATGTGTCTGGGGCACAAGTTATATTCTCTTCCC
>VWZK01016807.1:52400-68225 GCA_013396935.1 Baryphthengus martii | reverse complement strand
ATTGTTCAGTGGATAAGGAATTGGCTGGATGGTCACATCCAGAGGGTAGTCGTTAATGGCTCAAAGTCCAGGTGGAGAGCAGTGACAAGTGGCATCCCTCAGGGGTCCATACTGGGACCTGTACTGTTTAATATATTTATCAATGATTTAGACAGAGGGTTCGAGTGCACCATCAGCAAGTTTGCAGATGACACCAAGGTGAGTGATGCTGTCGATATGCCAGAGGGACGGGTTGTCATCCAGAAGGACCTGGACAAGCTGGAGATGTGGGCCCAGGTGAACCTCATGAGGTTCAACAAGACCAAGTTCAGGGTCCTGCACCTGGGTCAGAGGAATCCACATCATCCACATAGGTTGGGGGATGAGGTGATAGAAAGCAGCCCTGCAGAAAAGGACTTGGGAGTGCTGGTGGATGAGAAGCTGGACATGGGCAGACAGTGTGCTCTTGCAGCCCAGAAGGCAAATCGCATCCTAGGCTGCATCAAAAGAAGTGTGGCCAGCAGATTGAGAGAGGTGATTCTGCCCCTC
Source organism: Baryphthengus martii (assembly GCA_013396935.1). Lineage (NCBI taxonomy): Eukaryota > Metazoa > Chordata > Aves > Coraciiformes > Momotidae > Baryphthengus > Baryphthengus martii. The sequence goes on along the minus strand of VWZK01016807.1, from coordinate 67,697 downwards.
TATTCTGCTCTGGTGAGACCTCACCTGGAGTACTGTCTCCAGCTTTGGAGCACTCAATACAGGAAGGACATGGACCTGATAGAGCAAGTCCAGAGGAGGGCCACAAAAATGATCAGGGTGTTGGAACACCTCTCCTATGAAGACAGGCTGAGGGAGCTGGGGCTGTTCAGCCTGGAGAAGGCTCCGGGGAGACCTAATCATGACCTTCCAGTACCTGAAGGGGGCCTACAAGAAGGCTGGAGAGAGACTGTTTACAAAGGTCTGTAGTGACAGGACGGAGGGCAACGGTTTTAAACTAGAGAAGGGTAGATTTAGATAGAATGTTAGGAACAAGTTCTTTACTGTGAGGTTAGTGAAACACTGGAACAGGTTGCCCAGGGATGTAGTTGATCCCCTATCCCTGGAGATATTCAAGGTGAGGCTTGGCAAGGCTCTGAGCAACCTGATCTAGTTGAGGATGGCCCTGCTCACTGCAGGGGGGGTGGACTAGATGACCTTTGGAGGTCCCTTCTGACCCAAAACATTCTATGATTGTGTGATTCTATGAGTCTATGCCATGGCTGGTTCTACAGCTGTCATAATTTCATTTTCCCTCCTTTCTCACTTCCTTATGTGCTTCATACCACAAAGCATGAACTTTGCCATCCAAAGCTGATAAGCTAAAACACATCCAATGAAAGCAAACATAATCATGAAAGAAGAAACACTCAGGTGTCCTTGCAACGGAGGAGACCTGCCTGGGGTCACAGTCCCAAATGCTTGCTCTTCTTTGCTCCCATTCAAATTCAACCACTCGCAGGATTGACAGGGAAAAATTAAAACATCTGCCTCCCTGAAATGTTGCCAAACAATAGGTAGAAGTGAAATACAGGAAGTGAGTGCAAAGTTGCTCAGGCACTAGCTGGTGCAAAGGCTCAGAGTCCTTCAGTCCTGTGAGCTTGGGCACTTCGGGCCTGACCTCCTGCCCTGGGGCCCAGATGTGCACCATTGGCATGTGGCAAGGACTCAAAAAGAACTGAGCTTTGAAGAGGTGTCACTGCCTGTGGCAGGCAAAAGCATGTTTGCCACAAACATTGGTCCCTGTTGTTCAGGCCTACAGGGCACAGTGCTAAGAAAGTACAAGGGCTGATTTAGCAGGACATCTGCAACCTGGAACCACCAAGTGTAGCTGGGAAGGGATCGTCAGAGCTCATCTGTCACTCTGTTGCTTCAAGTACTACTTCTGCTCTGCCAGTCCCAGCACATCTGGAAGAAGACAGGAGTCTTGAGGACACTCCTAATCCTAATATTGTCCTTCCCCCTGACCAGCTGCCCTGGCAAGAAGATGCCATGCCTGTGGGCTCCCTCTTTCTCTTACAGTCCTTTCCTGGCTCCTCCACCTGCTGGCTGTTGCTGCTGGTGTTTGACTGTCTTACTCCCTGCCTGTTTTGTTCTGCCATCGCTCATTCAGGGAGAGAACAGGCCAAGGGATGTATGTTCCTGCTGCTCATAAATCCTCGAAGGGTACAATAACACCCAAACCACTGATCTCACCCTGCTGCTTTTTAGTGCCTCTTTTTTAACCAGATTCCCGCAGTTCCTAGTTGCTGAGATCTTTTTTCTCACAGATTTTTATGTCTCCAGTTACTGTCAAGGCTCTGGTAACGATAAAAGCTTGCAGGTATACCCAGGAGGAGGGAGGGATGGGGTGTCCTTCTCCCTTTGCAAAAGAAGTCTCTGACATCCTCTGTGGAAACTTTCCCCTCTCCTGCAGCCCTCACCCCCCTACATATGTGCACACACCTGGCTGAGTCTGACAGTCCTGGCTTTACCATGTGTGTCAGAAGAGATGGACATGGTGATCTGTGAACCCGCACTGGCCTATAGCATTCCTCAACCAGCCTTATTCACCTCAATAGGTCTTGATTCATCAACCTGTGAATTCTGTCTCTCCCCACCCAGGTGGGCTCACACTTCTGGCCCTCTCTTGAAGGCTCAGCTCACTGGGAAGAGCAGTGCAACCATCAGCATTTCCTCACTGTTGAGTTGACAGCAGGTAAGACCAGATTACTGGGGTGTATATTGGAGGCTACACCCTGACGTTGCAGATCCCAACATGCCTGCTGCCCTGGAGTGCTGCCTCCAGAAGGCAGGAGCAAAGACCCAACAGAAGGGATGCAAGGGGCTCAGAAGGCAAGGATAGAGATGGAAAGAGTGCTACAACAGATAGGCTGCTCAGTTTTGAAAGGATGGCTGATAAACTCCAGTACTCTTCAGACGTCTTTGTGCAGGGAAATGTGGAAAAGCACAGCAAAGGGTGAAACCACATGTGGGGCTATGGTGGAAGAGCCAAAGTAGGGCCAGAGCAGCAGTGTTCCACTTTCTAAATGACTCAGACAGGAAAAGCAGAAACCTCTGGGCTGTGTTAGGAGTTTCACCTTCCTGGGCAGTGGGGACAGTTGGCACTTCCCAGGCCTGCTGGGGGAATGGTAGGCTTTTCTTCCACGACATTTCAGTTCTGCAGTCACACAACTCACATTTGCCTGGACCAGGAACTCTTAAAAAAGGGCTACCTACTGAGAGGAGGGGCAGCCACTCCTTTGTGCCTGCTTAGAAGAAGCGTAAGGACTGTCCCTTTTGACATGGGAAAGAAAATGAAGGAGGTGAAGGGAGAGCTGCTGGGGAAAGAGTTAAGAGAGCCAGAGAGCAGCTGGGCTGTGTCTGTTTTCTGTAAATATGTGAGGTGCGGGATAGAAAAGAAGAATCTCCCCTGGATGGCAGCTGGGGATGAGGGAGGCAGCAGTTTCTCCCCTTTCTGCTCCCATAAACTGTCACTGCAGAGAAACTCTTCGACTCCCCAAAGCAATGATGAGCTGGTGGATCTAGTGACAGCTGCTTTGTGCTGCCAGGTTTTATTTGTGTGGAAGGCTGTCTGCTGCTCACTGGGTCTTGAGCTGCTTCCTGCTGCTGAAGTGACTTGACTGTGGAGGAAAACAACCAGTTCATCTGCTGACAGGATGGCTGAGACTGGGGATCTGACACTGATGCTGTCCCCAGCCATGTGAGCTCCCTCCAATGCATTCTCACCCCAGAGCCCTGGTTCAGAGCTCTCTCATGATGTTGCCCGAGCTGTAGGTAGGGAACAGCACTGTTATGGACACTCTCATGGGGCCAACCCAACAGATTTCTGCAGGCTTCCAGGTCTCTGACGCTGGCAGGCACAACAAGGCAGCCCATGGTCATTACCCAGGGCAAGGGCTACTCATGCTTTGCAGTGCTGGGCTGGAGGTGCTGTGAGAGTGACTTTCAGGTAGAGGCAGTGAGAGGTCACAGGAGGGGATTCAGGCAGCTGCTGCACCATGGCTGAAAGTGGAGTTTTGCTGGGAACAGGATGGAGATGATGTGCTGATCCCCATGCAGAATGTCTTGGCCATGACCTGGCTGTAAGTATGCTTTGTCCTTGTACTGTCTGGATTGCAAAGTCACCTGGGGAGGTTCTGTCTCCTAGAAAAATAGGCAGCTCTATGAGAAAAGGGTGGAAGAAGGAACCTGGGCAACTCAAAGGCAGCACATTAGAAATAGCATCTCTGGGAGCATGAAGGGAGAGGGATGGTGAATCTGAAGAGACGCAGATGAGGATAGGAAGCAAGAGTGTCCAATTCAGCAGAGACAAGAGGAGGCACATCCCCTTCCCCACCTAGTTTCTGCTCTAAAATAAGGCTATAGAGGGCTAGTTCCCTGCAGACATGGCCCTGGCTTTAGTTCATCTGTGACTGAATCTCTCCCCTGCCCTACAGGTACGTGGGCAAGCAGCCTTCTTTGTAGGCAGCCCTCTGGGACCCTAGTGGCTGAGAAGATCTGACAGGGCTGGTAGAAGAGCAGGTCCTGGTTTGCCGCTGGCAGGTGGAAGCCATGGATGCGGTAGAGCAAGATGCAGAGGAGTGCCAGCACCAGTTTCACTGGTGGAACTGCTCCACACTGCAGGGGCTGCAGGTCTTCAGCAAGGTTGCCATTCAAGGTCTGTGCCCTCATAGGAGGCAGTGCAGACATAGTTGACATGGAGTACCTTCAGTATGCCCATGGGGTCCCCTTGGCACATCAGCCTTTCCTGGGCTAGTCTTAAAGTGCCACACTGGGACCAGCCCTAGACTGACCAGTGCTTTCCTCCACATGCTAACAAAGCTGTCAACACAGAGAAAACTGAACCGAATGCTAGTGCTATTACAGATATTAATATTCTGGGTAAACTTCTTCCTCATTTGGCCAGGTTTGGCTTTTTGGATGCATCTGGATCATTCTGGGTACTATCTCTGTAAACTGACAGATCTTCTTTCCCACTCTGCCACTAGCACAGCACTTTGAACTGGCAGCTCAAATAAAAACTTTTACTCTGAAGTTGCACTCCATTTTTGTTGCAGGCCAGGGAAAAAGGATCTGCCTATGTTCTCAAAACAGCATGGAACAGATTTTGCATGTGTTAACATGGAAGGAGCCCTACAGAGCAGGCTATGAGCAGGGTCTCTCTGGCTTCTAGGGACAAGGCTGCAGGGTCCTCCTCCCTGCAAAACCTCTCTGCATAGGAGGCTCAGCCTCTAACATCCTCCACCATGGCTCCCCTTTCACTTCTCTTGGGGGTTGATGAATTCTCTCCCTCAATGGGACACCCAGCCCAGGGATTGAGGATTCCAAAGGTGAGGACACTGAGCCAGAAGGACCCCACAGAGTCGTCTCCCTTACTGGCTCTAGGTCTTGGGAACTGCAGCATCCTGGCAGAGATTTCTCCCAAGCAGTTTCCATCTGAATGCATCCTTCCGGCATGTAGTAACCACCTCCTTCCCTCCCACTGTATCCCATCAGTGCCTTCCCGCTCTACAGACTGGTGTCATTTCTTGTCCACTGCATCCACGCCATCGCTGCCACTGGAGTGGCCTTTGTTGTGACTTGTGCCTGCAGCCATGGGGAAATGGAGAAGTGCAGCTGTGACCACAAGATCTGAGGAGTCAACCCCAGAGGTGCAGGAGGAGACTGGTGGCAGGAAGAGGGGTGGCAGAGAAGAAGATCCATGGGGAAGACTCTCACTAGGGGAGGAGACACCTCTCTCCTCCAGAATCCTCATCCTTTTGGGAGGTCCTCTCAGGGCTTCTTCTTCATCTCATGGTCACTTTCCATCTGCAGGTTTGTAATGGTCGGGCTACTCTGATAATCCGTCATGGGATTACCTTTTCTCAGGCCTTCATAGACAGCCCCAGGGGAGAGTGGGAACTCACCTTGGATGTGAGAGGGGTCACTGAAGGATGTAATAGAGTGGTGGCATCAGAGAGAAGGGAGGAGATTAGGTTTGAGGCGAATGGACTCTTCCTTGGGAAAACTACTGACTGGTATAGGTCTGCAGGGAGAGAGAGGCAAGAGATGGCTGGGAGTTTCAGGCAAGGACGCTTGGGCCAATGGGTATAAATTCATCTTTACAGGGCTGATGCCTTCTCCCATGGTCAGCTACTGCTTTGGCTGGAGAAAATATTTTCAGTAATTCTATCAGGTGTCATAGTGAACTGCTGTTGAGAGAGGATCCCCTAATGATGTGCTGCTACTGCTGGTGCAGAGTAGGTGCTTGGAGAGTGAGATCTGACCATTATGGTGGTGGCCAGCAAGGGGGCTAGGGAGAGCTGTCCAAGTCTATCCAGTTTCTCTGTCCCACCAGAGCCTCAGAATGCCTGTTCTGGAGCCCTATGTTTCCTGCACATTTCCCTGCTACTGTGCATCACCCCTTGGCAAGGCTGAGGAACCTCTGGTACCACAGCTGCACCTCTTCCTCTCCGGCCTTCTCACTCAGCACCTGGTATGTCTCGTTTCTGTAGCAGCTGCAGCAAGACACCTGCAAGGAGAGACTGAGTTCCTAGGACTGATACCACTGCCCATCTTTCTTCCAAGGAAAGAGAACCCCCATCTGGAGGCTGGGATGATGGGGACACCAGAGGGAAGAGGGAAGAATCAACTTGGAAGTAGGAGGAAGGGGATGACAGCTCAACTGCGTGTTTCCTAAGACACAGGCTAGTCCTCTGTCCTGCTCTGTTCTTTTTTTGGTTTCTGTTACCACCTAGGAAGTGCCCAGTAAATGGGGGAGACCTTCCCCTGCAGGGACATACAGGATATGCAGGAATACCCCAACAGGTAGGAGGCTCCTCACAGCTTCTCTGTCTCAAGATTAGTGGCTAGCCCCACTTTTACAGGCTCTGTGCAAATTTCACCACAGTTACATGCCAGCTGCACTTAGGTCACTACTTGTCACTGACCCTCCCCAAACACACCCAATTCTGTCTTGCTGGAGGGAAGAGTCCTGTAGGGACTCAGAGCTGGCTGTAGATAGATCAGCCACGGAGGAGAAGGCTGAGTAAAAGGCAGTGCAGTCTGCTTCTCACCCTCTGGTTGTAGAGGCTCCACTGAAGACACTGGCGGCTCTGGAACATGCAATAGCTGAGGTGCTCAACTCTGTCTGAATTGCAGATCTGGGGAGAAGGGAATGAAGGCCAGAGGAGGAAAAGGAGAAGGGATGAGAGCATCCACTGAGCACCCACCTGGCTTGGGGCATCTCTGTCTTGGAAGGCAGTGTACTCTGCCTTCAGCCAGAGGGTTACGCAAGGGTCCTCACAGCCATGGGTAGCCATCCAACTGCACCAGTACTCTCTCCTCAGCCCTTTGAAAACTTGCATGCCACAGTATTCCAATGTCTCTGGGGAGCTGGTCTGCAAATGAGTGGGATAAAGAGCCCGAGGCTGTCACACGCCTAGTGAGGTCAGACGGAAATAAAGGAGACTGAGAAGCTCCCGTATCCTGGCTTGGAGCTGGTCTCCCTAGTCACCCAAGTCAACTACTCCTAAGACACAGCACCTGAAAGGACAGTGCTGGTGAGCTTGGCTGCTGCAGCATTGTGATCAGCACTACAGGAAGCCCTGAACACAATGGGGGCCAAAGGTGGGCATCAGCATCTTTACCGAATTTTCAAATCCAAAGACTCTTTCTTCCATCTCCTTCCAGGCCTGGGTGACCACTGATGAGAGACAGTTTCCCTCCAGCATTGTGTAGCACAGGATTATCATTGCCTTGTCCTTCTTCAGGGCTAAAAGGCTGACAGAGAAAGGGATGGAAGAAGTCATATCTCATCTCTTGTCACAAGGTGAAGAGATAGACCTTTAGTTAGAAAAAGAAAGGGTGGGAGGCAACCCCGAAGCATACCAAAAATACCCTTCCTAAAGAAACATTGGACGCTTGTCCAAAGTGCATGGAGGAACAGGGATATATACAGAGTCTGTATGTGCCTGTGTAACATGCTACAGGACGTGCATGTGCGTTTGAGAAATGTGAGAGTGACTGGATGAGGAGCACAATTTGAGGACCCTTCCCAGGGACCCTGCAGCAGCTGCTAACTAGTTTTGTTCATCTGAGTGCACAGCAAGGAGGTATTTGTTAGAGATCTGCTCCATGTTGACCATGGGGCAGCCCCATTTGGGTCTGGAGTATGCAGCTTACTAAGCTTCCCTCCTACTTAAGCCAGTGTGTTTGACAGAAGAGGGAAAAAATGGCAACAATGAATCAACTCTTCACCCACATTGACATGGGAAGCTAAAGGTAGAAAATTTAAGGACAGTGAGATAACGACAATAAGAATATTTTGCATCTCTTAAGGAACAGTAGAAAATGTAGACATGGTACAGAACTGTTAGTACACAGGGATGGCATCAAATATCAGCAATGATTCGAGAGAGGTTAAAATGACAATTAAATATTTGTCTTCTGTATCTGGAAACAAGACCAGTGATAGATAAGCAAACTTTGATCTTGCAGAAAGTAAGAAAAATATAAGAGCAGTAATTGCTTATACTAAAATGCTCTTAAAATCCATGCATGGGCTAACCTGTATGGAGAAGTTTTCTAAAGAATAGCTGAAACTTCTTGGAGACCTTAAGATTAGCATTGAAAAAAAAAAAAAAGAGGTGGGAAACCTGGAGGAAGATTATGAAATTTTCTAAGGCCTGGAAAACTTTCACCTAGAGTGAGAAGCTACAAAAGCTTTACTTAGCCAAGTAAAGACACTTGTGAGGGGTCACTTAGTCAGTCTGTACTTTTACCAAGATGGGGATCAGCTAGAAGGCTCTCTTCATCAGCAGATACAAGAGTAATGACTTAGTGACAGCAGTTTGGTACAAGATCCATTCAAACCAGAAATTAGCTGTATGTTCCTGACATGGATGGTATTTAGCACAGCTAATGGAGTGTTTTCTCCATGGTTTGGAGACTTCAAAAGGGTATCCCAAATTTATCTCAGAAGGGTCTATAACTCAGCCACATGATACTCTTTTTCCTTCAGGGCTCACCAGGCATGGCTCCACACCCGTCCTGAGCAGGAAGGCCAGGGTGAGTGATGAGAGCAATTCCCAGTCCTGAAAGCTAAAGGAGATCAACTTCCCTGCTGTTAAGCTCTTGCGATTACATTGTGTGTGAAGAAATCAAGCTGTAAGGAGTGACAGGTGTTCAGAAATCCATGGACATGTGAGGCACACACCATATGCACAGGAACACGCAGATGCTTGGCATTTGCACTGGATTTGTGTGTGCGTTCATAGAGGATAACATGGGTAAGCATTAGAGCTACCAAGAGGAAGATTTGTACATCTCCTTAATAGGTCCCTGATCCCTTGCACACACTGCTGGTGAAGATTGCTGCATGTGCTCTGCACTTTCAGCAGGTCTGAAGCAAGTGATCCTGTACGCAAACAGTTCATACTAATGAGCAGTAAATGACCATGTATTCACCTGGAATACTGTATCCAGTTTTGGGCTCCCCAATTCAAGAGAGACAGGGATCTACTGGAAAGAGTTCAAAGGAGAACTACGAGGATGATTAAGGGACTTGAACATCTCTCCTGTGAGGAAAGACCTGGGGCTGTTTAGTCTGGAGCAGAGAGGACTGAGAGGGGATCTTATTAATGTCTATAAATATCTAAGGGGTGGGTGTCAAGTGGAAGGGGCCAGGCTCTTTTCTGTGGTGCCCAGTAATAGGGCAAGAAATAATGGGTATATGCTAGAACATAGGAGGTTCCGCCTCAACGTGAGGAGAAACTTCTTTACTGTCAGGGTGACAGAGCTTGGAATAGGCTGCCCAGAGAGGCTGTGGAGTCTCGTTCTCTGGAGACTTTCAAAACCTGCCTGGATGCATTCCTGTGTGGCCTGCCCTAGGAGATCCTGCTCTGGCAGAGGGGGTTGGACTAGATGATCTCCTGAGGTCCCTTCCAACCCCTAACATTCTATGATTCTATGATTCTATGTCAGGATCTCTCAAGGCATCTCTCTCACCTAGATACTACAAAAGAATCTGGAAAACCTTAGTCACAGAAAATACAATGAGTGCTAGACTTTTTTAAAAAAGACATTACGTCTGAGGAAACTAGGCTCATGTAAATCATGAGTGTCCATGTGTAAATACCAACAGGATGAGGTCTGTATCTGGGGCAGCCATGGCACTGAAAGGGGTGTAAGGATCACAGCAGACAAGCAGTGCAATGGTGGGAAGCCCTGGGAAAAGGAGTAAATGCAATTCTTGTGTGGAAATAGAAGAGCAGGGAAGGAAAGAGAGGTTAACCTCTTTCTGCAAACCTAACTGCTGAAACCCATCACTGAGTGGTGTACATAGAACTAGGATGTGTGGATGTTTTAAGGGGGCACTGAAAATTGCCACAGAAAATAAGAGTTGTGTGGGGACATTAATGAAGATCTACAGAAGTCTTTTTATCTTATGGCAAGACTGAATCATGGTATATAGGTAACTTTGAAGACCGGAAATAAACAGCTCTTTAATTGTGGGGCAAAAAGCACAATAAGGACTAAAATTTGAAAATAAGTGTATTAAGAGACCTTCCCCCTCAATGATTCACTGGTAACAGAAAGACCACAAAAGCATCCTGCAAATTCTTCACCTTGTTATATTACTACCTTTGTCCTGTCTCTCTCGAGAGGTCACAGCTAGCTTCATCAGGTATTACAGAAGTTGGTAGAGCTATCAGAGCGCTGCCACAAGCAAGGCTGGAAGAGAAGGGATAGGTTGTCTCCCTGGACATAAGATCCTAGGGAAGACAACCAGCTCTGGTTTCGCTGCCTGTCACAACCATTCGCACCTTGTGTTAAAGCAGACTCTGAATCGCACCTGTGCACACTGACCAGTCCCACCTAGCACTGCTCCTTCTGATGGAATGGACATGTCTCAAAGCATTTTGCCCCTTTTTTAAGCCGTACTTCAAAGGGACTTTTCAAAGTCCCTTTGAAAGGAGGCAGGATGTGGTGAGTAGCAAAGCTGACAGGCACAGTCTAGCTCGCCTTTTTATCCTCACTTGAGTTTAAGCTTTGCTTAGCATGATGGATGAGGCTCGGCTGCCAGGCTACAGGCACAGAGTAAGCATTAATGTCTTTGCAAAACTCTGCAGCAGAATACTGAGTATCATCTGCAATCACAGCAGTCCCTCAATAATCCAAATATAACTAAATCAGAGCAAGGCTCAATTTCAGAAGGAGGGAAAACGAACATATCCTCAATTAAAAAGAATTTTGCCTTGTAGTACAGACACCAGGAAAAATTTACCAGTCAGTAAAAGCCTCCTACAGTGTTAGGAAGGGAGATAGATACCATAAGTTACAGTCTTGCAAGAGAGCAGCTGTAGCTTTAATAACACAATGCAATTCATTTTTACTTGCAGAAGTGGGATCTCTGGCTCAACTGTAGTAGTATGCAGTGTTTTTAATAGAAACCACAGATGTGCAATCGTACACAAAAGCCGTGTGCTTACAGTAACATCACCAGACAGCAACAGAGAGAAAACAAAGACTTATCTATGAAAACCACATCCAGACAGCATTTTTTTTTTTTGCTCTTGGCAAGCAAAATAATCTCTGCATCTCAGTCAAAGTAAGTGGTCCTCAGCCACAAGGATCAAAAAGTAAATTTGAGTGAAAATATATGATCCTTTTGCAGGTCTTTTCTGTTTAGGCTTACCAGCCCCAGCTGCCTGAGGACAGAAGTGAATGGATCCTGGGAGGTCAGCTGAGAAGACCTCAAGATACTCAACAAGCTCCTAAAACATTCCTAGGCCAGAGGAACTAAGAAGGGCATGTAAAAGGATTGCAGCAAGCTGGACTGTTGCAAAGTCTTGTGATGAACTGGCATGCAGCTGCTTTCAAAGCTGGAACACAGAACCAGAAACTCCCTAGGAAAAGTAATGCACCGATCCAAGGCATAGAGAGGTGCATCTGCTTGAGAAGAGATAGTGGTGCTGCACAGCCAGGAGCAAGGCTCTGTGCTCCTGGCTTTGTTTCCTAGCCTGGGGCTGATTTTGCTCTACCTGGGTGAGGATGGAACACTCCTTGATGTGCTCCTCGTTTCAGATTTTTAAGAATCATCTGTTTCATGTTGCATGCAAAGAGGTGAGGAACATAGTGAGACACATGTTTACACCAGCATCCCAAGGACCTGTGTTCACGAGGAAGCTACTTCTGCAGGTCATCCAGGCTCCCAGGAGATGTGAGTTGAGAGGAGGATGAGTGTAGAGGTGATTGCACACTGCAGATGGTCACAGTGTGGGGATTCATGTGCTTGGGATAAAGCCCTACCTACAACTAAGGCCCAGACTAAATGCACTTTGCTCAGGAAGCGCAGACAGTAACACTGTCAGGTGCTAGCAGTGCTAGGTCACCCTGTCCCTGCTCGCTTTGTGCTGGAGCAGGAAATGTCTGAGGGGCTCCCTGGGCACATGCCTCCTCTCTCTGGGATGATTTGCCAGAAAATCATCCTGCAATCACCAGCAGCTCAGGACAGGGGCGTGAATGTTGTGAGGCTACCAGTGGGCACACAAGAAGATTGCTCTGTGCGGGTGACATGCAGGACCCTGCTGGGTAGAGAAATGGATCTTCCCCTCACCTGCCATGGGAGGCCATATTTGCACCCTCTCCTCAGCGGCTGTCTGGATCTGACTTGGTGCTGGAGTCTGGAAATGAGGCCTCAGTGCCCAGGGACTTCTCCAAGGAGAGGACCAAGTGGATCAGCTGCCAGACACTGCTCTGCAGGCATTGCTCCCAGGCTTGCTCAGCCTGGGTAGGGGATTCCAGCCTGGCAGGTGAGGGGCAGGGGAAGCCACAATCTGCAGTCTGTACGAGCACAGTGTGCAGTGGTCTCAGTAGCCCTGGAATGGCCAGGGGGAGCTTCCCCAGCAGTGGTTTCTGACTTGACTCAGGAGAGCGTCCGTGCTGGTGCGCAGCAAGGCATCAGCAGCCAAGAGAGAATCCTGCCCAGGAGCCGGGGAGAGAGTGGGACGAGGGGCTGAAGGTACCTTTCTGAGGTCAGCCAGAAAGTTGCTGGGGGAGAAGAGCAGCTACAGGAGAACAGAAGGCAAACAGGAGTGCCCAGTGCAGATCAGTGCAGCCGTACCTTCTTCTGTAGGGGAGCTTTCACCCTTTGTCCAACAGTATGGGGTTGCTCCATCAGGAGAAGGTTTTCTGGAGGAGACAAACTTGGACATAGGATTCATTGAGCAGAGAAGAGAACAGAGAAACACAAGTCCCACTGTGTTAACTTCCCCTTCTCCTCCTCCTCATCCCTTCCATTTCCCAAGTGATACCACCCCGTGCCCTGTCCTGAATTCTGCTCCCCATCTTGATGTAGAAATGGTGACTGATGCAGTGGTACTGGGCGAACTGGCAGAAGGTCTGAACCCACAGCGCCTCTGGGAAGTCAGAGCAAACTGGCCATGGAGAAGGGTGAGAGAGAGATGTGGGATGGGGCAAGCTGCAGGTTTTGGTATCTGCCCCCTTGACCTGGTTGCAACAAGAGATGGGAGACCTCTCAGATGGCTGTTTTCAGAGCAGCTTGTAGTTGAAGGGAAAATTAAAGCTGTCTGCCCCCAAGTGGAGATGACAGCCTTGTGCTGTGACTCCAGATCCCAGGTGCCACATGCACTTTCCCTCCACACCACCCAGACTTTCAGTTTGTCTTTCTGCCCTTTTTCACACAGTTCTTTTACAGAGACCCAAAACTGTTTCCAGAATCTCATAAAGACACTGTTATTAGCTCTGGAAGGGTTTAAAAAAATCCAAAACAACCAAGTTGTGATGGGTTAAAAAGATAACCAGACTAGGCGTGTGAACAAAAGAGGAGACAACCTCTTCAGGGCAAAATAGTTTGATATTGATTCCATCCATGCAGAGCACGGAGGAAAGTCCACAGAGATGAGATGCTGCTAGCAAAGCCTGTGCCTGTACACACATGCATCAGTCTTGACCAACACTACTGGCTCAAAAGTTGCAGTTCTTCCTACAGTGAGCACAGAATAGCTGAGATCATGCAGGAGAGCTGAAAACCCTGGCAGTTATGGGGAGGAGGTAATCTAGTGTTCCCTCTGCTCTGTGAGTGCATGGCCCAACTAGCACAGCCAACCCTTTACGCACAAAGAACAGGTCAGTTGCTGGCTAAGACAGATGAGGCAAGCGGTGGAATTGCACTGCTCTCCTGTTAGTTGCTTGTACACCATCTTTTACACTGTATGTACTCTTGTACTGGGCAGACACATTCACCAGCAAAAGCAGAATTTCATGTATCCACCAGGATCCCAGACCAGAAAAATCCCCAACTTGTAGGGAATTCACCAGATGCCCACCCTGTCCTTTGGTGATGCTCTATGAAATCCTCCAGGATGAAGGGGACACAGACTCACCCAGTGCAATGCCTGTGCACATGGACTGGGAGCTGCAGAGTTACACTCCATCACAGAGCCACTACTTGCTTAGGGGCATTGCTGCCATTGGGCAGGGGAGAAAACCCAACCATTTGCTAACCTGCCTCTTCCAGGCCAGGATTGCATCCCCAGCAGTGCATACCAGGAGTATTACAGCTTGCTATGTCCTGTCACAAACCATTCCTCTGATGATACAGAAACTTCCCATTTTGGGGCAGGGGGAGAAAAAAAGTACATTTTCATTCCATCATCTGGGATGTGAAGGAAAACTTGACACAGTATGTGTCTTGACCCAGCCCCTGTTGAATGTTCTGTTCCTCAGGGTCATGAACCTCTTCTTTTTTCTTATTGCATCCCTTCCCCCTCTCCCCAAACTGGTTGGCAATTTCATTGTTTCAGTGGAATCTATCTATCTGTCACATCAGGTCATCGCTGCATAAGGAGAGGTGATTGATTGCTTAGGTCACTGGGGCCTGTCCCATGCTGGGCTTTGAATGCTGGCTTGGAGACTTTGAACTGGACTCTGTCTCGAAGGCAAGGTGATGTGGGGTGCAGAGGGGCATGGTGATGCATTCCTGGCCGTTTGAGTTGCTGAGCAAACAGACTACTGCATTCTGAACTAGCTGGAGTGCTGTTGAGAGCAGACGGCTTCATTCCTAGAGGCACGGTATCGCAGCAGTCAAGCTCGAGAAGTTACAAAAATACAGATAGATCATCCTCTGCCAGCTAAGCCAGATAGAATCAGATGCAACTCTTTTCCCATCCCCGGATGGAAGGAGATTATACCCAAATGGTCACAATACACACTTGACTAGGGTATAAATGGAATCCTGCCTAAGAACCAGAGGAGTTGGTTCTTTGCAGAGCAGCAGGCCTGGCAGATGGACTCTCCTTTGGACACACCATCCAAGGATGCTTCCATGGATTGAGTGAGTCTCTGTGGATCGAGTGAGCCTTGCCCCACCCTGCTTTGGGTGAGTGATATCTTGGTCACTATTGTGTAGCAGGTTTCCCCTTTATGAGTGAGTATGTGCCCATTTTGGTTCATCTTTCATAGAATCATAGAATCGTTGAGGCTGGAATAGACCTCCAAGATCATCAAGTCCAGCCTATGAACCCAACACCACAACACCCAGCTAGACCATGTCACTAAGTGCCACATCCAGTCTTTCCTTAAACACCACCAGGGATGGCGACTCCACCACCTCCCTGGGCAGTCCATTCCAGCGCCTAATGACCCTTTCTGTGAGGAAGTGCTTCCTAATGTCCAACCTAAACCTCCCCTGGCGCGGTTTCAGGCCATGCCCTCTTGTCCTGTCACTAATTGCCTGGGAGAAGAGCCCGACCCCCACCTGTCTACAACCTCCTTTCAGGTAGTTGTAGAGAGTGATGAGGTCTCCTCTTCTCCAGGCTAAACAACCCCAGCTCCCTCAGCCTCTCCTCATAAGACTTTCCCTTCAGTCCCTTCCCCAGCCTCGTCGCTCTCCTCTGGACCTGCTCCAGCACCTCAATATCCTTCTTGAAGTGAGGGGCCCAGAACTGCACACAG